>JABCMJ010022107.1:0-10376 GCA_014822125.1 Arbutus unedo | reverse complement strand
AACAAGGGCTGAGTGATGATAGATTTAAGCTTCCAGAGGAGGCGTGACCCAAGCACCGCTAGGGCTCAGGATTGCAGACCAAATATTAGGGCCAGTCACGTCCATGTGTCAGGTGCCCAAGAGACAAACGAAGGAAGAGGACGGGAACACGATCAAAGTGAGTATTGAGGTTTGTAACTAGTCTTGACGCATGTCCGCTTGCGACCTTACTCACGAAAAAAAAGGGGAACTAATGGATCAGTGACTTCAAAGGAGGAAGAGCCGCTGCGGGACCTATCGTAACGAGAGTGGGGCCACCACAGTCAGACATTTCGAAAAATAGACACATCAAGTATATATTAGGACACTTGGCACAAGAACATGGGCCTAGTGTGCCTATATATACTTGACCTCTCATGTCAAGTCAGAAGTTGTTAGACTAGACATTTGAGCATCCTAGAGAGAGACAATCTTTGGGCTAGAGAGATTTTCTCCCAGTCTTCTTCTAATATACTCTCCGAAGCTTGTCCCCCACCTATCTTCCTATGCTCACTTTAGGGTTAGAGAGAGCTGCTATTTTTCTTTCTCCTAATGTTTACCTCATTTTTCACCCTTTTCCACTTCTTATTTGAATATTTTCACTCACCAGAATCCATCTCTTACAGTATTCAACGAAGAGCATTATGTTATTATTATTAGAGGCAAATCATAAAAGGGAATATTGTCGTTGTTACCCCCCATTTAAGAAATAATTTTTTTAATGGTTAAAAATATTTTTTATGTGGATTTAGGGTGATTTGTTAAGTGCTTTTGAAACATTGCTACGGGTATTTCAAGACCTCTCTTTATGTCAAATTTGTCCTTACACCATATGCTATGAACAAAATCATGAACACTAAGTTGTGATGCTCCCTGAAGTACCGAATAATTTTTTCTTGTTTAGATTACTCACTCCGTCTTAACTTATTTTTCTACTTTTTGAATATCAAAAAACATTTGTCTAATTTTAAAAATGACTTGTACAAATTCTTTTAATGCCCTTTCTTTTTTAAAAAGTCACACATCAAATAATGCGCTCCTCATTTAATGTGAAAAAGTGCATTGTATTTTTAAAAAGTTAAAACTTTTAATAATAATTATTGGGAGAATACCAAAAATGAACAACCAAACTCGGATGAATGAAATAATTATATAAAAAAACACACACAAAAGGTAGAGGCTGAGACGAGTCACGAGTGCACAATGAAAAGTGACATTCAATCCAATGCCACCTCAAAATCTAATTTTTATTGGGTCTTGCTACTACGAAGAAGGGATCCATTGATCATTGAATGGTTGGTAGCTCCCCGCCAGCTATATACATTGACACTGCTCCTTCTCATCGTCTATATTTAGTATTCAAGTGCTACTACTCTGTTCAATACTTGTAAATGTTGTACCAAACTGAAGATAAAACGGAATACCCTAAATAGCAACATGATCACAAAACGACATTAGATATAGGGAACGTCAACATCACATAGTTGATACATGTATTTTTTTAATGACAAAAAATGCCTCCAAAGTTAGAGCTAGTTTGAACAATACCCCCTGCAGGATAATCCATATATACTTGCAAACACCCTCGAGACTCCATTTCTGGTTAATCAGGGTGTTTTCAGAAGAACAAGACTGAGCACAAGTTCCGGATTCGTGGTAGGTTCCACCACCTAAGTGACAACCTCCAATCGATGTGCTATGATGATAAACAAAAAGTTAAATAGTAGCACGTAATGGATCCCAACATGCAGGAATCTTGGCCAAAAAATCCTCGTTAGATATATTGGCACAAACGTTAGTTCTAGTTTAATTTTCACCGACCATGAATACATTGGAGACTAATTGTCCAAAGATTAGATAAAGAAGGAAGAGGGTAATTGCTAGAGAGGCAAAATAGAATAGATTGTGATGGGAAGCAGTGATATGATGGAGCGATAACACTTCAACCACAAAGGGAAAAAACGAATACAACCACGGTAGTCGGTAAATTTCGACAAAGATGGTGGTAGGTGACGGCTTAGGGTTTTCTGTCCCGCTCTGATACCATGTTAGATTTGATAAAACTAGAATAATTTTCTATTCATCAAGTGTACTATTTATACAAGCAAAACGAGTCGTAATTTAACTAGATCTCTAATTAATTATACTTCTATTTTACATAAGGAAACAAATCCTAATTCTAATCTAATTAAAGTTCCTAATCACACAAGACTTCTAACAATTATGCTTAGCATATTTTTAAAATTAAGCTCTACTCTGAAGTCTTTCTATTCTATTAACGACACATTGACAATAAGTCTTTCTAATAACGACACACGCAAGGGTGTTCGGGCTTGTACCCAACATCCGATGTCTAAATTTGTTCAAACAAGACATGGATCCTGTGCAAGCAACAAGCATTTGTTCAAACAAGAAGAAAATGCCCATGTTTATGCAATATACAATTCTGAACAAACGACACTCTTGCACAATATCATAGTTTAAACTTTAAATCCTAACAAAATGGAAGTACAAAGAAAACACTCTTGGCATTGGAACTCCACTCCCTCTGTGACACTGGGATTAACAGTCAAAAAGTGTTTGAGTAGCACGACCAGCAGAATCTTAGCAGTGTCCAACCAACATCAACATCAAGAGCCCTGGCTGAATTTACGGCCAGATATCTTCTCAGATTCGTGTAGCATGTGATTTATGAGTCCCCTTGCCGCGCTGAAAATCCAGAAAGCACAGATATTAGAGCATTCAAAATTAACACTGTTAAAAGAAACGATCTCAAGGGTATCCATTGAATAGGATGATCCAGGAGAGAAGGCGAAAAAACTTAGATGCCTTGTCAAGAACAAGGTGAAATGACACTCACTCATCCTTGAGCTTCTGAATCTTCTCTGGATCTGTTTCATGCATATGTCTTTTAAACTGCTGTCTCACCATATCAACAACAAGGGCTGTATTATGTTGCTGCAGATTAAATATATGCAAGCACCGGGTTAAAAACACAAAAAGCTTTAAAATGGAAGGAGTTCAATTTTTTTTTCAAGTAGTAAGATGTTAGTATGTTAGTTGAGTTAGATTACTAGGGCAGGTCAACATTGTTCCATCAACTTGAAGCTGAAACCTCATACACTGGCACTGAAGTGCCCAACTCACGACTGCTTGAGTTCAATTTGAAAACATGAATTTAAAGAATCAAAATCGTAAAAGGAAATTCTGCAGTACCCAAACTGAGAACCCTTCAACCAACATAAAACATTGTTCAGACAGAACATGGCTGTGGACAAAAAACATGCTACCAATTTTGTCATAAAAAAAAGAGGAGTCACAAAATTATTAGCCGAAGTTTACTTTTGCTTCATCTTTCCTACGCCCTATAAACGTTAGGAGACACCAAAAAAATAAGGGCTGTATCTCAGTCTGGAAGTAAATTTCAAGCAACAATAACTAATTCTACATATTCTTCTAAGACGAACTTATCTGCTATAGGAGCATGCTATTGCCACATTATGGCATGAGATGAAACAACGTGGCAAAGACTGCAGCTTTGGCAAAGTGTCCATTTAGTTTGCCTCTTCCTCATCCTACAGTGTCCTGCCTAGCTTTTAATCCATGCCCGCAGGGCTTAAGGGTCACAAATTTGCGGAGGTAACAAGGATGAAGTAGGGTTGGATCATATCTAATTATGCTTAAATATCTCTGCAGAAAATAAGGAATTAATCTGTTTCCGGTTCAAGATCTGCCTAAACCTTCTTTCTCTTTACAGGGCACAGCCAAAGTGTTCAAAGTTCGCTTTTGGGATTTAGTAGTTGCTTCAAATCAGTAAGTTCTGGTCATGAGTATGTAACAAAATGATCAGCATAACAGTGAACAATATGTGCACTGCTTGCCATGTAATCGACAGAGCAATACGTGCACTGCTAACTATAAATCCATGGTAAAGCCAGGGCTTTGAAAGGGGCCATGCATTACCACGAAATTGAGAGCACAATATGGGGACTGCCAACCACAAATACATGGTAAAGCCAGGGTCCCGTTCGAGCTCAATATGTGCACTGCCAACCACAAATACATGGCAAGTCCAGGGCTTTGAAACGGGCCATCCAATCCCTCACTTAGTTAACCACTGGAATCATTTACATTCTCTGTTACTATTAAGCGAAGAACCCCAAGGATATAGTCCGTTCCCAGTAACAAAGGCAATAGAAGTAGAGAATCAACCAAAATCCATTTGTACGTTCACATTGATACTCTATAACTGACTAAACTTAAAGGCTAACCTGATCATACAGTCTAGAATTCGATGGTAACTCCCTACACAAGTGAAAACGTGGGCCTGAAATTTAAAGTTAACAAGAACCATGCCCCGGTACAAAACACAACCACATAATCCATCCAACATCATATCATTTATTCAGAAATTGACCTGAGAAATAAAATATCTTATTGGTGAAGATACATGACAATAACTTCAAGCACAATGGAGTATTTGTGCAAATCCACTTTTTGGCTAAGATTATAATGGTTAAACTAGTGGGTCATTTGTTCAAAATATGAGAATTAGATGACCCAGTCAAAAAATTAGGCGACGTGAGAGTGGAGAGGAAAAGAGAAAACAGAGATGAAATTATGCAGTAATTCTGCTTTCATTCAGACTGCTAGATTCTGAGGTATGAAGCCATCCATATTCTATGGACTCTGAAGAAGTGGAAGGACAGCTGCAGGCAATCATGTTTACCAGGTAGCAAAACAGTGGAAGGCCCAACCAGAACTTGATCCAATTTAGAATCAATCCCAAACTTGATAAGGTTCTTGGGGGTCAACATGAAGCACTCCCTAAGTAAACTCTGGTTGGCGGCAGGATTGAGAAGTCTCTCAATCTTGTGAGAGCCTTCCAATTATGTGTGCATAAAGATAGTATTTCAACACACAAGGAAGTTACTGTTGAAGTGACATGTAAATAAATTTCAGGGAATCGATGAATACAAACCCAAACCATAACAGACCAAACCAACTGAAGTCAGGGTCATACCTGCTCCAACTTACCCAAACCTGCTTGATTGGGCATAGGGTAATGCACTAAGTTGAGATCCTTGATTGGGCAGCACTACAAATTCCTTGTATGTAAAACTTCCAGGCATTTCTTAAAAACAAAGAACCTGCTTGAGCTATTATCTTAGAAAAACAATTTTTGCATCTCAAAATTCTACCTTAATAACAAATTTATCCAAAAGTGGCTCGTTAGTATTTTGATTGGTACTTGTATGTCATAGTTACAAATTATATCTCATCCATAAGATGACTAAGCACAGGTCAAAATCATTAGATAAGTGACAGTGTGACACCAGACTCTTTGATAATGTTAGCAAGTGCACTTTTTCTCTGAATAAAAACCAAGAATGGAGTCAATAGTTTCAATGCCAAAACGAAAAAACATATCCAATTTGCTATGGCTTTAAAGCATGCTGCTTTGAAAGCTCCTCCTAGTACTGCAGCACACTTCCTGAACCCTCTTACGGCTTGGTTCAACGCACGGAGCCGTGTCCCGACTTTTTGGTGTTGGCTACGTGCAATCTGATTAGTGCTTCTTTTTATTATACACCATAGATACTTATGGGGTGATCATGGGTTTGTGACTGCACTAAATAAAACCCATAAATCGTCAAGTCATCCTTAGAGAGGAAAGGCGTCAAGGGAATTCCAAGATTTTTAGGGGAGGGAATATGGGTCTCTATCAAACTCCCACTACCAAGGAGAAGCTTCATATAATTGGTACACCTATGTAAAGTTTTGGAATCCCAAAATTGGTTTTTACCTTTCATTGCAATTATTATATAAGTACAACTAGGAACCTAATTACACTACGACCCTCTAACACTAAGCTAATTACTAATTACTGATTGCACAATTAATTTACACGTGAACCCATATCTTAACACTCCCCCTCAAGTCGGTGCGAAGATATCAATCAAACCCAACTTGGACACAATGGGATGAAACGTCTTGCTGCCGAGGCCTTTTGTGAATATATCCGCTAGTTGATCTTCAGACCGCACAAAAGGCATGCATATCAAACCCTCGCTCAGCTTCTCTTTGATGAAGTGTCTGTCAATCTCTATATGTTTCGTTCTGTCATGTTGAACAGGATTATGAGCAATGTTTATGGCAGCTTTATTGTCACAGTAGAGTTTCATCGGACCATTATCTCCAATCCCCAAATCCTGTAGTAAGGTGTGAAGCCACAGAAGCTCGCAAGCACCATGAGCCATAGCTCTATACTCGGCTTCTGCGCTGGATCGAACAACTACTAATTGCTTCTTCCTTTGCCAAGTCACCAAATTTCCCCCAATGAAAGCACAGTAGCCAGATGTAGAGCGTTTGTCATTTACGGACCCTGCCCAGTCCACATCAGAAAATATCTCCAGACGCAAATGACTATGGCTAGAGAACAAAATCCCCTTTCCTGGAGCTGACTTGAGATCTCGCAAGATGCGATAAACAGGATCCATATGTGCGGTACGTGGATCATGCATAAACTGACTAACAACCCCCACAACATATGAAATATCCGGTCTAGTGTGAGCTAAACAGATCAGATGACCCACAAGTCTCTGATATCTCTCTTTGTCAGTACGTTTCCCGTATTGCCACTAAGATGGTGATTAGCCTCAATAGGAAAATCTGCAGGTTTACAACCTAGCATACCTGTTTCCTCCAACAAATCAAGAATGTACTTCCGTTGAGAGATAAAAATACCTTTGTCAGATCTTGCCACTTCCATCCCAAGAAAGTGTTTCATTGATCCTAGATCCTTGATCTCGAATTCTTGAGCCAGTTGAGTTTTAAGGTCAGAAATCGCATCCACGTCATTGCCTGTCATTATCATATCATCAACATAAACAATAAGAATAACAATCTTGCCACTACTTCCTTTGATAAACATAGTATGATCAAAATGGTTGAAACGGTTTAAGTCTCAACCATTGTTAGTTATGACTTGGTTGCTTAACTCTATGAGAGTTGATATTCGCCATACTTTTATACATATTCTCAACAGGGGAATGATGCTCAGTGTTTTGAGTTAAGAAAGAAACTTCGTACATTGGACCAACATCATCGGTCGGTCGTTGAGTATTATGCCGATTTGAGTCGTGCTTGGCAGGATCTGTAGGTTTAGGAACAGGACCATCAATGAATTCAGATATTCCTCGGGCTTCAATGGCCAAGGTAAAAATGCGAGACGAGACCAAATCAGATAGTTAGTACCATCCAATTTAACCTTGGTAGTACTCGTACCACCAACAAGAAGTTTGAGATTGTCTGCCATAGATTAGAATGATAACCCAAGAAACTAGATCTGAAGTAATACCGTGATACCGGAGACCACCAAAGGATAGAGGTCAGACCTGAACCAATCAGATGCAGCAACACCAGAAAACCAAAAAAAGGGCTAGATCAGAGAAACAAACGTTGACAGAGTGGCTAACGGTCGGCGGAGCAGGCCGCAGCCAACGCGCTGGTGAGAGAGAGAGAGATCGCGATCGGTCGGCGTCGCCGGGAATGACGACGGCCAGCAATGACATTGACGGCAAGAACGGCGGCGGTGGCGGCGACAGCTAGGTCAAGGAATTAGGGTTAGGGTTTCAGTTGGTTTAGGGTTTGAGTGTTGAGAAAACTTAACAAAAAAGAATAATTCGATCAGGACAAAGGCATTGATCGATGCTATGATACCATGTAAAGTTTTAGAATCCCAAAGTTGGACTTTACCTTTTATTGCAATCATTATATAAGTACAACTAGGAACCTAATTACACTATGACCCTCGAACACTAAGCTAATTACTAACTACTAATTGCACAATTAATTTACACGTGAGCCCACATCTTAACAAACTACTATGAGTCAAATACTAATGCTTTTCTGCGGTATCTAGTAGCTTATGATTGTACACTTGAGAAGTGAGAATCCCTGAAGTCTTGGTCCATAAAATCAAGTTGCTCAGGGTGACCGTGACCCAAATAAAATCAGCCACTAACATAGATTAAATGCATCCGTAGATTAAATCTACGAATCACAAGTGTCTTCCCCATTATAATTACACGTACTCAATGCCAAGTTCGTTTGCAAACTTAGCCTCTGCTTGTTTGTTTGTTTTCTTGTTGTGTCACCTAACATACACTAGAACACTGCACATGAACAGAAATGATAATACGTTATAACTTTTTTGGGACTGCATATTTTTCACAAGTAGCAGTATTGATGACCTAGAAATAATATGAAGGTCAGAACAAGAATAGATAAGAATAACATACCCGACTGCCGATATATTTAGCTCTTCGAAGGCATTCACGGTAAAGCTACAAACAATTAAAGTTGAATTGTAGAATTCTGTGAGTATATATATACACAAAGCAACGTCATGAAGAGAGAGAGAGAGAGAGAGAGAGAGAGAGAGAACAAAGATTGGACAACGAACTTCCGCATCAAATTGCAAAACCCCAAAAAAAATAAAAAATAAAAAATAAAAAATAAAGAGAGAATTGAGAACACTAACTCTAATAGCATTGTTAGCAAGTTCAGGAGGCAACGCTGTTTGAAGAGACGGCATCTTCTCTTCTGCTATAACAAAAATGATTGCAAATTTACTTGCCAAGGAGTAGAGAATACGATAGAACAGAAGAGACGATCGGAGTACGGCGATGTCCTCAGTCGTTCAGATGGGCCTGGTAGCTTTGGTGGATTTTGTATTTGGGCTTTGGGTTTGACCTGGGCTTTCTTTTTAACCTCCCTGAGTTTTCTGAAAATAACACCAATAATTAAAAGAAAATCAGGGGGACCTCCCTCATTTTTTTCCTTAAAAACAAAAACAAAAAAGACCTCTCCAAGATAACAAATCACTTTATTCGCATAATCGCTTTTCTATGAGTTAGAGAGTTTAAAGAAGCTGTCACGGAAAGAATGATATAATTATAGCCCGACTCAACAACACTCGTTTTTATGTATTATTTTATACTGATTTTACTTTCGTTTTTTATCGTGTTTGTGATTTGGAATTGTCAATCACATAACCAACCAATGGAAAAAGGTGACAGCCATCCTAAATAAGGAGAAGCGAGGGGATTAGCCCTCTGAACAAAAGGGATGACCCCAGAAAAGTAATACAATGACTACATTAGCTCATAATCACTGACATGCATTGGGGCAAAACAAGTTACATGTTTATTACTATATATCTAATCCCTAAATTGCTGATTGCATGTTGCAGAGCTCCAGCTCTTTCAAAACAACTAGGAAAGTTCATATAAAGCTCCATACGAAAAAGAAGTCGGGATAAGAATTACGGATTCAAATACATAAATGCATTATGGTTATGACGTGTATTTGAAACAAAAGGCAGACCAGGAGTTATGTCAACCATGTAGTGGTGTTAAAGGTTAGAATGAAAACGTAACCTTCAAAAACATGTTCTAGCTTGATTTGGTTGTCAGCCAAGCCGATCTCAAACGAGCTTTACTCATGTTGTTTAAGCTTGGTTGTTATGTAATGCTAAGCTTGGTGGTGGTGTCCCACCAAACCATCCAAGGCTTTGAAAAACTGTATATACCTTGTTTGAAGACAGCCAAATGCAAGTCGGTTTACAAAAAAAAAACCAGCCAAATGCAGACGACGAGCTGTGTCAACAATGCAGTGGTGTTAAAGGTTAGTTTGGACGCCTAACAACCTTCAAAAACATGTTTTGGTTCGGTTGTCAGCCAAGCCAATCTCAAATGAGCTTTACTGTTTTGTTTAAGCTTGTTGTTAGTAACAGGCTGATCTTGAATGAGTTTTTAGGGAGAGGAACACTAGTTTCATTGGTTCATTTCCCAGGTCCAAATACACCAGAAACCAAGTTGCTCTCTATGAAAAAACGACTACCAGAGTTTAGAAATTTAATGAGCCATACAAAAATGTTATTACACAATATTAGAATTATTAGAAAGGCCATGCAAGTTCAGCTAATATTGTAGGCAACAAAATATGTAGACCTGAAACCTGCAGAACTAAACGAGTGGCAACCGGGTATTACGGCCTCGGGCAGAATCCTAGAATGGCAACACTCCAGAACCCCAAAAACAAAGAACAACAAACAGAAGAGACAGATGACAAGAGAGAGGGGTACCTGTTGCCAGCGAGCTTTGTGGCTTTAAGATTTTGGGCTGGTTCTGATAATGGTCAAATAGTAGTTTAGAGCATGTGCAACAACAACTAGGTACATTAACTAGTCAACATTCCTCTTTTCTGGTTTAGCTAGACACTTTTCTTTTCAATACTACTATTTTATCATGCACGTATCAATATAAATCAGTTCTTCATTTTCCGTTTTTTCA
>JABCMJ010022092.1:0-20357 GCA_014822125.1 Arbutus unedo | reverse complement strand
CACACATCACTTTTCCTCCCTGAACTTGCAATGGGCTGTCAATCGGGTCTTGTCATTCTTGATTAAAATATACTCGAACCCCCTCATGATTGCATACTTCTTCAATACAGTACAAAATTGTGAAACCCCTCCCTTGAATTTTTGGCCAACGCCTGTAATTCCATCAGACTATTAGACTGACAACAAACTATTACGTTTGTGGCTACAAAATATTGGAATATCATCCACAATACCATCCGACCCCTCACCATCAGTTGACTGGACCCCGGTATAATTCATATACCCTATCAGACCATTAGAATTTTCATCGTTGTCGTCTCCATCACCATTATCAAAGATCCCAACCATTGAGTCCTTAACAAGGACCTCAATGTCTTCAAAGCCGGCACTCTTTGCAAGCCTAAACATCGTACCCAAGTCATCATCATTATCCAATAGTAGATTTTCGTTGTCAACCAACGAGTAACTCAAAATAATAGATTCAGGATCCAATTGACCCCATCTGTCATGTACCTCGTTCACCTCCTGCAGAAAGTTTCAACTAAGATCTATCCGAATTGTAGCAATCTTCCCATTATGCCTACAAATTAGTATCAAACCACCATCCCGTGCAACAATCCAGTAACAAACAAATGGTAAAAACCGGTGTTAACAAATTCAAATGTCAAACAGGGAGGTAACACATACAATGTATAGTTGCAAACAGGTAGAGAATATGGTAAATTTTATAGCAATGAACAACACCTACAAGCAATGGTACACTTACCACTATCATGGTAAAGTTGACGTTCATGGTAAAGTTGCCGATAAGGATGAAGAACAGTTGTCCATGGTAAATTTACTTATAGCACATACAATGCATAGTTACGAACAGGTATCTGATATGATAAATTTTATAGAAATGAACAACACTTACAGGTCATGGTACACTTTCTGCTATCATGGTAAATTGATGTTCGTGGTAAATTTGCCAGTCAAAATCAAGATTGGTCGTCCATGGTAAATTTGCTTATATCATGGTGAAATTGGAGGTAACGCACAACATATGATAAATTGTCATATTTCATGGTAATTCTATGGGATATGTAGCAACACCCGTCGTCCATGATATATTTGTTTAGCTCATGGTAGATTTGGAAGTCAAGCATGGCATTTGGTAAAAATAGTAGTTTTCATGGTAAATTGTGGGACAATCAATCAATCGGCAGGTTATGGTAAATTAGTAGATATCATGGTAAATTTACAGGTAATCGACATCACCGGCATATCATGGGACATTTCCCATGAAATGGTTCCTCACCATCCAATCCGAACAATCTTCGAAAAAAAATATTTACGTTTAATGAACAAATTCCCCTCCTAACACTCGGGCTCTGGTGAGCCATAGCATAAAAATTGAGTGCTTGTGTAACAATGTCATGCCCTCAATTTTTAACATAATAATATTATACTTAACAATAGAAAAAGTCTTCACAAGGCTCACCAAGCATCCAAAAGTCCACTTACCATAAGCAAGAATGTTTCAGGTTCTAACAATTTACAAAGAAGTGTCTCAACCCAAAAGATTATATCACCAAGGCAGAAGGATTTAAAAGTATTACATTAGTTGAGTTAAAAAATATCATGTTCTAGTACTGTACATCTTAAAATAAAAGATAAGACTAAGAAATATTAATTAACTCTCTCATGTAGTCTTTCAAGACATGTCAACCAAATGCACTTCATACACTTCATGCTACTACTCCAAGACTGTACTTGAAAAGAATGAAGTGTTGAACTACACAGCCCAGTAGGAATATTTACGACCATTTTACAACACCAAGTCTTTATCCATTAAACCACTAACCATTTGCGACTTATGCATCTCATTAACATTAATCGATCCGCGATTCATCTCCATCTCTTGGCTCACTGCCCTTGGAGTATAACAATAGAAATTGTTAGCACAACACACTCACGATGAAGACTAGACAAGTCATCCTCTTTTATTTATTTTTTTATCAACTCTATGATGTAGGTTCACATCTCACATTTCAGATGTTAATTGTTACACTAGTGAGTGTACAAGAGGAGTGCAACGATAAATAAAAAAAGAGTATTATATAACTGACAATGTTTATTCATGATCTCACAAGTCTTTCAATGCATACTGTGACTCATATGCATCATCGACATATCCTCGTTGAGTGTCAAGTTATCGTACCTAGCATCCTCCCGAATGGGACCAGTCCATATCTTTCCTAGCACTCCCATGAAGGGATCTAGTACACTCCTGGCGTATTTGAAGGAATTTAGTACATTTTCACGTCACATTCCTAACATTCCTGATAGGGAGTTTAGTTCACATCACTTCTAGCATTCCGAAGGAGTCTAGTTCCATTCTCACATAGGTCACGTGTTTGGTAACCACCATCCTGTAATCGTATCAATCTCCACATATATCATGTGTCGCATATTTATTGTCTAGCTCCCTGCAAACATCAAGATAAGCTACACGTCCCATGACTTTCCTCATGCATAATCAATCATTAACATAACTCTCTCATTATTCACACTATCTATTTCATTCAGTAGTGTATTACCATGACAATCTTCATTCCATCATAACGCATCATAAAATCTACATTCATAATCAGCCATAGAGTTCCACGCAATCCCAATAATCAATAGAGACTTAACAATTGAGGCATAACAGTAGCAATCAATATAGAGCATACAAGAAACCGGTAATGAAGGTGTATGAATAACCACCCGTCAACATATTGCTTACCAATCACTCCCCTACCATTTCAAGACCAACACATTCTCATGACCATTTTTGTTCTAATACAACATATCATATAAATTTCGTGTTCACCATCAAGGGTGAATTAGGCAAAACAAACATAAGGGTTGCTCCTACCACATCTTCACCTCGAATCATACTTTGGCATAGTGCCACAAGATAGGATAGGGCCCAACATCATCCTAGTGACGCAAGGGAACTCCTCACAACACTAGAGCAGGGTGAAACCATTATGGGAACAATTTCATGACGGGTAAACTCATGGGGGAAATGACCTCTCTCACAACCATCTGACGACGTCGCTTGAACCCAAGGTCAAACACAACGGTGCCCTTTAAACGAACTCTCAACTTTAGAGTAGAACAAACGAGCTCTACACAGAGTATTTAAAAGGATGTTCCTGACACTGGATATTTCTATTTCTAACGTACGTCCCATATTTCAAGCCGACTTTCTTTTATTCATAATGTTCCACCGAATTTCATTTAGGCGTCTGTAGTTGACAAGACACGCCTCATAGAACACAAGATGTGGGCCACTCTTCCTAAGTTTCTACTATGTCTACTATGATTTTCTTAATATCCCAATCCCCTTTCAATCATCAATAAACCTTAAAACTATTTTTTGGTTCTCATCTCGTGTCATGAACGAATCATCAAACCTAGCACATCTCCCCATGGTGGCTAGTCTGTAACCTGCATTGTTTCACCGCTAAGGTAGATTGTAAGCCTACATCTACTTATATCCATCCACAACATGTCACAACTTACCATTTGACACCCATTATTCACATAACTCAAAGGTATAAAGAAAAATATAATATCCCACATCACGCTACAAGCCATAGTCTTATATACCAAGCTCTATGTCAAAAATAAGATTAAATCGCACACTTAGGTAAGTCCAGCCTTAGAAAAGTATAACCTCCACAAAGAAGAAAACATGGTCGGTCGGTACCGAAAACAAGTAATGAAATGATCAACCCAAGAAATGAAGGTTCCAACCAACCACCCCAAAGGGGTCTTACAATAAGGATAATAACACCCAAAGCTCCAACCAACAAACAAAATCATGAAAAATAGCTCAAAACAAGTTGTACACCCATAAATAGAAGTGAAGACATCCCTACCTCAAGATATGGGTCCAAGTCTTGAGCTCCAAGAATTTGAGCTCCAATGGTGGTGGAAAAACTCCAATAAAGCCCCTCCAAGTGAAATGGTGTCTCTAAACTTGAGGTATCAGCCACTCTAGAGATATAAATGGTGGATCTTGATGGAATTTGAAAGATCTTAAACTTAGATGAAGGATTGAAGTGGAGAGTGGGTGGATAAGATGAAGTTTTAGAGAGAGAAAGGGAAGAAAACCCTTTTAAGAAAAGTTTAGATTTGTCAAAAAATCTGATATGGGCTCTTTAACATTGCGTAAAAATGAGTTTTACCGGTCACGGCTGATCACTGCCTCAAAAAGTGCCAAAAAAGCTAAAGCGTGACTGGTCACGAGTGTGACTAGCCAGGTGTCACGACCACCTACTATCCAAAAATTTTAAAATTTCAAAATGTTATTTATTTATTTTATTTATTTTTTACCATCAATTCTCCTTTCCAACAACACTAAAACTCTTTTGACATTTCGAACATTAACATAAAAATAAAAAAAATTTCGGGTCCTTACGAACAAATCCGAAACTGTGCCCCACAATCCCGTAAGCATTGCAAGGTTTTTTGGATTTCAAAATCAATCACCGTAACGTTACAAAACAAAATTAGACATCAGAACTTGCCAAATGTCAACGTTTTGTTCGGTTATTGCGCGTGAATAAAATAAAATTACTTCTTCCGATTTGTTGAGTATTTGTGTGTGCACTGTCAAATATCTAATCAATCAGTAGTTTTCTTTATTCGTTTTTGGATAATTGAGATGGATTATACTCATAAGACAGATTATGCTACTAGACAGTCCATGAAAGAGATGGGTTGTACCAGCAAGACGATCTATGATATCGGATAGTTCATGCCTGTTGACAACTCGATTATTTTCTTGAATAAGTGCGATTTGAATAGAAAACCTAATGTATACATCACCTAGTTATGCGGTCGGGGTGAATTCAAAATCTTAGACTTTTTCCCATTAGTTTTCTCTTCATTTAATTATTGTGCTCTCTATAATTCAATTATTTTACAATCCAAACAATCAAATCAAAATCTCTTTTTCGCTAATTAATTTAGAAATTGACTAGAATAATTGTAACTTAGCCTTTCAATCCATGAGGACGATACTCATATTACTTGCTACTATTCGAAGAGTAGTAGTAATTGTTACATTTGATTAATTATTTTTTATACGGAAACAACACGATCAAATTTTGGTGAGCTCATGGTATCAAGGTTTCTGCTTGTTGTTGTGCATGAAGATAGAGCATCATGTGCCAACAACCTTTACTTTGGCTAAGAATGAAGTTTGTGTTTCCCAAGAACATGATGCCAGGCTTCTTCTAGTCGCAAGGCATGGAGACTAGACATCGTATGTCAATAGCCTATATTTTTAATTGACAATGAAGCTTGTGTTCCCCAAGCACATGGTATCAAGGCTTTTGCTATGCGTAGGGAATATAGACTAGGAATCATGTGTGTTTGGCTTAGTTTATCCCAGGGATTAGATTCGAGTGTGAGTGTGCCAGAAAGGAGTTGTAATTGTCATTTTAAGAATTTATGAATAAATCAAAGATTAAAAAAATACCAGGCATTGTGTAATATGTTCTCTTACCTCAACGAAGAGGATTTTTATTAAGTGTGGATACAGTTCAGTCTAATCTACAAAAAATAAATTGAATAACAAGAATGCAAAATAATCACTTGAAAATTAAATTTAACAAAAAACTTCCATTCGAGTGTTCTTCTTAAATTTCAATTCCTTCGAATAAGTCTACTAGATACCGCTATTGCTATTTCTATGAACTACTACAATGAGATTAATTAGAGCTAATTCTACTGCTACCATTACTAAGCTAATGCTACTTTTATTGATACAAACCAAAGAATTACAAGTAAGAAGTTGAGTGTTCTTCTAGGAGGCCCTTTGTCTTCAATGCCTTTCAATATTTGTAGACATAAGCTGCAACTGCTTATGGTAATCGCTCCATGATGTTTTGCTACTTGCCTTTCATGCTTCCTTTTTATTTTTCTTGTTTTTTAAATCTCAATCATTTCCTGCCTTTGATCCCCACTACTAGGTTATGGTTATGCAAATGCTCTCATCAATTGAATTCTTTGCATGTCACCCCCATCTCTTCCAAGTATTATTTCTATGCTTGACACTTGTCAATTGAACATGAAATTATACTTTTGCCCCTTGGCATTGTTTTAACATAGTCGTTAGGATATATAATTGCCAATAACATTTTATCCTTTAAAATGACGTAGTGCAATGGCCCAACAATTTGTCTTGATTTGGTGTAGACAGTTCCATACTTATTGACATGTGGCATACCCTCATTAGTGGATGTATTTTAAGCATAAACATACCCCTGCATCAACATTTATTTAAGAGATAATACTGGTGGACTTTGAAGCTTTTCACGTTCTCTCCATCTCGAGATTGTGGGTGCATGTAGCTTTTTAAAACTACTCAACTTCTTTTCACCATTCGACTTCTTCTTTGATTAACTCTCTCTTCCTTTATAAATTCAACATCTTAGTTTGGAAAGTGCACACCTTTCATTCTCATTGTGCAGCGCTATGGGAACCCTAGACATTATCGTTCGGACTCTAGAAAACCTTTTTGTTACTAACCCAAGTGTTTTTTTTTATCCCTGAGCTCGTTCAAGTACTTTGAGCTATAAAGATTGGTTGGAACCTTCCTTTTGGTTCCACTCTCCGAATGTTATATAGGGCCTAATGGCCAATCTCACCTCTTTCGAAGGCTTTCACAATACTCGTTCGAGAGTTATGAGTCACTGTCATCCTTTCTTTTCTAACATTAACGTACATTTTGGCCTTATGGATGCTCTCTACTCCTCCAGATGTCCCAATTTTCCACGTGCTGTGTAAGTAGATTATGTTTCAGAGTTGTAAGGTTATGATGAGCTAAAACAAGAAGTTCAATCCCAAAAATCTCATTGGTTAATTGAAGTTTGCTAGGTTCACTACCATGAGGGCCTTAGCAAATTCCCTCAATTGGCTCCCATTGCCGATGATGCCAATTGTTTGAAAGAATTGGCCGACAAGTGATATGGCTACTCATAGTGTAAAGGTGGTTTTCTATCTACCCTTTCGATCATGATGCTCAAGTTAAGTAGGCCAATGAGCTTCTGGTTACTTTTGCCTTCGTCCTATTTGATATATTGGTGGAAGAAATTTGTGAATCAAACTTCTTGTGGGTTTGCCAATTCATTTCTTATTTTGACCAGATGAATCCTTCACCACTAATTTTCTCAATCTCTCAATTGGCCCAGCCTTCACTTGCAAGATAACCCAATTCAACAAAGTTTGGGAAGATTATCACAACATGAAGGACAAGCTCGATCACCTTATTATCATTGGAAAACCTATAATTTGAAGTTCTTGTTAATGCTGCTAAGATCTTGCAATGTGGTTTTTACTGATCCTCCCTCTTTAAGGACGCCCATAATTAATGTCTTACTTGTGAGCCATGCCGAAAATTGGGTAGTATCACCTGACATAACATGATGCCCCTCAACCCGATTCTTGCTATTGAAATCTTTGATTGTTGGGGAATATATTTCATGGGGCCTTTTCCTTATTCTGCTGGCTATTTATACATTTTATTGCTGGTGGACTATGTGTCCAAATGGGTTGAGACAATTCCCACACGCACTAATAATCGCAGAGTTATCCTCTCTTTTCTTAAAGAGCACATTCTATCATGATTTGGGCTATCTCGGGCGATTATCAGTGACCAAGAAATACATTTTTTCAACAGATCATTCGGTGTCCTACTTGCCAAACATGGGATTACGCATAAAGTCTCTACAGGATATCACCCACAAACCAATGGGCAAGCGCAATTAGCCAACCGCAAGATTAAGCATATTCTTGACAAGACAATCAAGTCTAATCACAAGGATTGGTCTATGCGCTTGATTGATGCCTTATAGGCCTATCGCACTGCGTACAAGACTGTTTTGGGCATGTTCCCATATCAGTTAGTTTATGGAAAGACTTATCCTCTCCTCGTTGAGATTGAGCACTAGGCATATTGAGCTCTTAAAAACTTGAATTTCAATTTACTTGTGACTGGCTCTAAAAGAAAAATGGATCTAAATGAATTGGAAGAATTGAGGTGGGACACATATGATAATTCTTGCATTTATAAGGATAAAGTTAAAGCTTTACACGATAAAAGTATTCTCAAAAAACTTTTGAACCTAACCAGGTCCTCCTTTATAATGCCCGCCTTCATTTCTTTCCTAGAAAACTTTGATCTCGGTGGGCCGACCCATTTTATTGTTAAGAAATTTTTTAGTCGTGAGGCTATTAAGATTGAAGACCCTTCAAATGGGTATATCCTGAAAGTTAACGGGTAGCATCTCAAACCATTCTTGGAAAATTTTCCCCGTCAGGAGATTGTAGAGGAGTTGGTTAATCCTGTGTATCAGGATTTGTGAGCTTTTACGAAGTCTACCAGACTATAAATCTATGAAGTTTGTGATACCTCTAGCGTTTGTCGTGCTTGAAAGGCATCTGATGGTCAGGTATAGCCACCTGTTCAAAGCTATGTACGTAGTACCTAGGAGGTTGGATCTGACAGTAGGCGGATCAACAACAAGAAATTTGTCCGAACCATCAGGCTTCAGTGTCAAAACTCTATGGAGATTGCTTCAAAGTAGAGTGATGGGTAGAGAATTTGGTACAAGCCAAAGGGAGTGGTAGCCTATTAGATGATGGTGCCGCTTCTCAAGATATTGTTGACCCCTTTTTGCATATTGTCCTTCTAATGAATAGGAAAATACAGTCTTCGTCTAAAGAAGAAAAGTAGTACGCATGTCTTTTACGTGAAGAAAGTGGTGGATTATTTAAACTGCTTGTTTTGTTATTCTTTGTTTCATTTAATCTCTTGTTTTATGCTAACATTGTTTTAAGTATCTTGTTCTTTTAAGCCATGAATTGCATAATTAAAGATGCTGGAAGCATATTTTGATCAGGTTTGTTCCCCTCCCTTTTTGTTTTTGGTGTCTCCCTTATTGGGGTTTTTAGAAAAAAAAAGTCTGTCTTGGTGTAGTTTGTTGTTCATTGAACTCGTTGCATGTTCATGTTACGGATTATTTATATTTATGAATTGAATTGTGCTCATTAGGAACATCTATGTTCCAACATTTGCATATCATCTGTCGAGCATCAATGAACATTTGTGTATGAGTAAATTTCAAACACCAAGTGGAAACTTAAGCCACATTAGTTTCTAGTTGAGCTATTCTTCCTTTGTTGGGTTCTTTGGCATGCATGATGTTGCATGATAACCAATGGGAAGATGATTCAAGGTACTCAATTCTTTGTTAAACCCACCATCTTAAAAGTGTCAACAATTGAACCATACTTTGAGCCTATGAGTCATCAATTATTGTTAAAACCTTAGGAGGTCTTTGGTTGAGTCATATTTTCTGGATGGGATGTGTGTTAATGTTAATCGTTAGGTCCTGTTTCAAGTTGGGGTGAGGCGCGGAATGTGAAGAAAAGTTCAAAAATCAAGCAGTGGGCTGAATTACCAGTAATAGGTTATGCATACCGGTAGTTGATAGGTTTGGAAATTTTGAAGAAGAATTGCGAAAACAAGGTAGTGGGCTAAACTACCAGTAATAGGATTTCAAGTATTAGTAATTGGTACATCCTATTTAAACCCATTACCGCACCTTATTTAAAGCCCTATTTTCATTCAAAATTGCCCTAATCAACCCTCCCAAAACCCTAGATCTACATTATTTCAACCCCATAGCCATTGGAGAACACCTCTTATCATGCAATTTGGGGATTTCTTGTGAAAATCAAAAAGTTTGCTGCGGTTCTTAAAGGAGTAGTGTGTGATTTCGAGATATGGGGTCTAAAATTCCAAGATAATTGAAAAAGGTTGTCTTCGAACTCGCCAAGTCTTGCTTTTGAAACCCTATGTTGCGATCTCTTTCTCTCCTCCCTCCTAGTTCAAATCAAAAGGTAACATCACTCCTACCCTAGACATTCGATCGAAACCCTAGCATTGGGGTTGATTCTTGCGGTTTGGGGCTTTGTTTTCTGCGGAAATTGAAGGGTCGTTTTAGGTTAAAACATTTCTGCGATTTCAAAGGGTTTTGGCCATGATCTCTCTCCTGTTCCTGATTCGTTACATGAGTAATCTCTATCAAATTTTCATATGATTGGATTGAGCCACTAGGATGGCCATATGAGATGATTTCTATTGTGCAAGTGTAAGACAGCTATATTGTTGCTTTTCCTGTGAGTTTTATTGCGTACTATCAATATTTGGAATTGTGTTGCTTGTTTTGATTGAAGTATGATTGGGAAGAGATAAGGGTGGATTAGGAGGTTTGAAATTGTTTCTAATTGTGCAAATTGCTGATTGAGTGGGAATGCCAAGAGTCAAACGGAAAGCGAACTACAAACCCACTAGCAAATCAACCACCTCAAGGAAGTGAGCAAACCCATAAACCAATACTCCAATACCACAATTCTCTAGTCAAAACCCTTGTCCAGAATCTTCCCAACAACCAATTTCAAAAAAAACCAAAAAACCCTGAAGGTAGAGTGTTGAGGGAAGGTCTGTAACTTGTGAGCGATAGATCGATGACACAATGACAAGTTTGGGGTTAGTAGACGTTTCAAGAGTGTTGAGAGGTTTGGGGTTAGTAAAATGGTTTGAGGAAGTTAGAGGGTATGTTTTGCCATGGGTTCAAGAGTTCTATGTGAGTATGCATAAACTGAAGAATCAAGACGTTTTGCTAGCCCAAGTGAGGGGTGCAAGAGTGAAGGTTTCCCCAAGCGAGATTGCTGCATATTTAGGTTGCCTGATTATTTTACCCATGGAAATTGAATACCCGAAAGAAGGTTATAAAAGCTTAGAGGGTTTGGCTTTGGCGAGGGCTGTGTGTGATGAGGAAGGACTCTAGAATTATCAAAGGATGAAAAGTTCTGCACAAGGTATGCTCAGAGTAGAATATGCATTTGTGAATAAAGTGATTCATTGTAATTCGAGACTAAAGGGAGCGGAGAAGAAACCATCACAGAGGGAGGTTCATATGATCTATGAGATTATGTTGGGAAAGAAGATTGACATTGTGGGGATTATTTTTTAGACAATGATGGAGTTTAATTCAGGTTTGAGTTTACGGATTGGATTGACATTGTATGTTTTTTAGACAATGAGCGAAGATTGACATTGTATGTTTTTTTATTTATGTGAGCAAGCTAGTTGTAAAATGACGATTGTGGAGTCGTGGCTAAAGCCAACACATGGGGCTTTTTCGAGGAAAACATTCAACAAGGAAAAGGCACAAAAGGCAAGGAAAGAGAGAGGAGAGACCCTTGTACCCACTTAATAAACACCCATTCCAATTGTTTCAGCCTCACATGTTACACCACCTGTGGATGAACTAGCGGTTGCAGGCCCATCTTCTACTGAGATTCCATCTAGTGGCCTGAGAGTGGGAAGTGATATTTCTGGGTTGTTGATGAAAATTCTGGAAAACCAAGAGGAGATCAAGAGTAGTTCGGAAAGTTTAGGTGAAAAGTAGGATGAATTTGCTGAGAGAGTGGAAAGAGTAGAAAAGGATCAGGGAGAAATTATAGAAGTGATGAAATCAACTAAAAGGTAGTTGCTTCAAAATAATGCAAAGATCGAATGGTTGGGGGCAACAGTCGATAGTTTGATAAAATGGGCGAAGACCGATAATCTACCAGCTATACTTTTGCCAAATATCCATGTTACAACTGTTATGACTTTGGATGAGGACCAAGCTAGTGTAGGAATTGCTTCATGTTTGGCATTCTTTAGGACGCTGATTTTACCTCCGAGTTAGGACCTTGTGGACCTACTACTGAGACATCACCTGTTGCTGAGCCACCAAGCTCTGATCCAACTATTGAGTTTGTGCATCCATCTACTGAACCTAACGGAGTAAGGGAAAAAGGTGCAGATGGAGAAAAAGGAACAGGAAGGGTTGTTGTTGACGAGGAAGGTGATGATAGTGATGTTGAAATTTTGGAAGAAGGAGAGGAGAGTGAAGAAGATAGTGATGAGGGAGAAACTGAACCTGACTCACTTGAGCCTATTGTGATGAAAAAAGAAAAAGAATGGGAGAGGTTGATGAGGAGGCCGATGAAGAGCATGTACTAGGGAAGGTGGATGATTAGCAGTTGAAAACTTTATCCTCTTTTGTTTTGGGTTAGTCTTTTGAAACATTGACTTTATTGGACGAATTGTGAGTGGTTGGTTATTTTTGCTAGAATTCACAGTTTGTTTTTTCTTAGTTGCTACTTTTGAGTCAAGACGGTGGTTTGGGTAGTTGACCAAGCCAACTATTGTTATTACCACCGTCCTAGTAGATGCTTATCCTATCCTTTTGAAACCAAATGAATAACACAAACCTTTAAAGTTCTGTTTGATTTCTGTCAAGTTATGATGTTCATTGTGGGTTTAATTTGAATATTCATAGCATGCATTTCATGATTGTTTCCCTTTTAGCCTATCTTCATTGATTGATCATTTTTCGTAAACATATGGCTAAAGCATCGGAATTCGTCGTTATTCTGGGTTGGTTTCCATGCCTAAAAGATTAAGTGATTTGATTTCATTTGTGAGTGAACCACCAGAGAGGTTTGAAGTCAAGGCTTAAAAGTTAAAGGAATAAACTCATTGCAATTATGTTTATTTTTGTTTGGTTGATGTTTGCATTATTGGAACATAAGTTGCATATGATTCATTCGATTTTCGGTATAAGTAATTTGATTCTATGGACATATGATGTGTTTAGTGCTTGACTAGTTGCTCGAGAATAGATTTTTGGGTTCTTGGTATCCCTTTTTGCTCGGGACTAGCAAAGTCTAAGTTGGGGTTGGGGGGGGGGGGGGGGGGGGGGTGTGATTCACACACAAAAGTATGTTTTATACATGTTTGAACCCTTGACTTGTGTGTGAATACTGTTTAATGAAGCATGTTTTATATGCGTTTGTCATTTAATGTGCGTTTTGGGTGCTAGTATGTTTTTAAGGTATTTGCAGGATTTTAAAAGCTTTGGGAGGCTAAGAAGATCAAGCTGTGAAATTAGAATAAAGGTCAAGCAAAGTCAGAAGTAACTACTAACGGTAGTACTACTGCTGGTAATAGAGAGGACTGTCCAGAACTAGGAGAAGAGCTATTACCAGTAATAGGTGATGTTAGTACCGGTAGTAGAACACACTATCCAATTTGAGAAACAAGAGCTACTACGATAGTAGGATCTAGAACTACTAGTAGTAAAGCACACTGTCGAATTTTAACAAAAAGTGGAACTACCACAAAGTGACATGTATTATCGGTAATTTATTGGTAGTAGTGCAAATCCGAGAATTTTCCTTAACTTTTGGGATTTTTGTTCTTTTATTTTTATCTTTATTCGTTGATTTCCTAGGAGTGTTAGCTTTAGAACTATTTATTAGGAACCCTATTACGGACGAATATTAGATTTTAGGTAAAATATAATTCTTTAAGTTTAGAGTTTTTCTTTTATTACAACAGTTGGTAGCAAACATTGGGAGCATTCAAAATTCAAAGTTATTATTTTCGATTGCAAGTTCATTGATTGTTCTTGTTCTTCATTCATTTGTTCTTTATTTCTCATGAATTCTATTCAATCCATGAATAGCTAATCTTCTCGAGATTCGATTAAACGGTGAAATATTGAATCGCGAATCAAGGTAATTTGATCCTTGCATAAAGTTTTCAACTTATGATATCAGTTTATTAATCACGAATCATTTTTGAAATCGATTAAAGATTTTTGTAAAGATTTCTGTTTGTATGTAGACAAATCTTTTGGTACGCACAATTCTTGAATCTCTGTAAGGTTTTAATCTGAAATCCTAATTTTTACTACTTGATTATTGAACTGATTATCAATCTTTCTTTATTTCTTATATTTTTCTATCATCCGACGAAGGTTCGATGTTATGGAACTAGAGTTAAGTTATATTTTGAGGATTGGATTATTATGAGTCATGGTCGATATGGATCCCGAGAATTGAATCTTGAGTCTTTAATTTCACATTAAATCATTCTCTTCTCGACAAAATATTTCACCAAAAATATTCCAAATCTGTTTTTTTCTTTCTCCTGATAAACATCTAAATTTCTCGTTTCTTGTGGATTCGACTCCGGACTTCTGGATTATTATGCTACAACCGAACTCTTAATCCTATACTTGGGATACATCTTTTATTTGACATCAGTTGGTGACAAGCACATACTCAACATGTATTCACATCTACAACATGCGTTTCATCCTTAGATTCGTTATTGTGCACTTTAGGTAGGACCACGTGAGACCTACAATTCTTGGATAATCATGTCGTTTGACCTTGATATTTCGAAGACAGATCAACTAACTACTTGCCGGGCTTCCATCATACTACCAAGAAGGAGGATAACTCAATTCTGGAGAGAGAAGTAATTTCATTGTTAAGGGGGATAGACGACACCTATCACCAGCTTGTACGACTTATTTTCACTTGGCCAATTTGGAACACTAGATTAAATCATACCTTGTCATTCTTGATTATATCACTTGCACCGCTTTGTCTTAATTGGAATCTTAGGGTATTGACTTCTTTATCTTGAACTAACGGATTGAACAATTTTGAAACATCTTACTTTGTCCACCTCACACTTTCCCCTTGAAAAACACTTGAAATTTTGATTTCACCAATCTACCTCGACCTCAACTTATTACAAATTATTGTGCATTTCAAACACAAAACTCTTATAACACTTTCTTCTTTTAGAGAATGTACCTTCAAAAAATATTTCGTTTCAATTTCTCTCGAACAATAAATTGTCTACTGTGAACCATTTTATGGCAATGAGATTCTTGCTAGTCATTTCTATACGTGATTACCTACAACTTTGACAGATAACTAGACATAGATACTTGATTTGAAATGCGTTTAGTAGACACAATTTCAGGACAATTATCTAGATTAGTTTCCACCACCTATGTTCACGATTTTTCCAAACCATTGACACAGACGAGTTCATTCTCACTATAAGAGATCTCGTTTGAAAACTCTATATAGACTATTTCTTTTATCAATTATTAAATTTCAACTCATCGCCGTCAACATGAAGTCACTCTTCTTTTTCACTCTGTTGACGTTGAGTAAACCTGACCTCATATTTTACCTGACTCCTTAACTCTCAAGCCAACTTTGAAAATTTTGGTTGAAATTCCTTCCTTATATTTTTAAAGAAATATTTGTTTATCTCATTCATAGTGACTAACAGCTCAGACCATATCATTCGTTTAAGGAACCATGATTATTAAATTCTTCGTCTGGTGACATGTATCACAAAATTCCTTCAAGCCACGTTATATTCTGTGGGCAGAGCATGAAAACTATCAAAATCGCTACCTTCGAACCAACCTATAGAACACACCTAGAGTAGCATCATTGTCACGCCCTCGATTTCTAACAAAATAAAGGTCATACTGATATTAATAAAATCCTTACCAGCTCACTACATACCCAAATTATTGTCACCAAAACATGGCATTTTAAAGAAGGTTACATCATCTGAGTTAAAATATCTAGTGCGAATTTAATATACATTCCTTTCAAAATAAAGACTACAAAATGTTTACGACTCTCTCATGAACTTTTCGAAAAAGACATGTTGTCTACATGCATTCACTGCATTCCCTGTTCCTACTCCAGTGCTGTACCTGAAAAGAGAGAAGGGCTGAGCTACATAGCCCAGTAGAGATATCTATACCAATATTATGCAAATATGAAGAAATCAGGCACACAATATGAACGTTAAACAACAAGACCGGTATGAGCTTACACGTAACATAAGATTGACGTGAGTGACACACTCAACTATTTTACCGCATCGTCTATTTCCTCTTTAGCCCTTTCTTGATATCGATTCATTTTTCATTCTAGAACTTATGTTTTCTCAGAAATATGTCACCAGCTACCGTCAAGCCATTACTAGCATCTATGGGTTCTCTCACTATGTCATTCATCATCAATACCAATGTATGTTTATAGCATAACACACATCCAATAGAGACTAGACAAGTCATCCCCGTGTTTCATAATTTTATAGATGTATATCCACATCTCACATTTTCGAGACCAATGTATAGCACAAGTGAGATCACAAGAGTAAAACAGTAATAATCGAAGGATGGGTATTCAATAGCTTCATAATAATTATTAATAGTCCCTCATTCCATCCGATACATACCAAGACTTATGTGTATCTATGCCATATTTTCATCAAGTGTCAAGTTGTCATACCTGACTTTCTCCCGAGTGGGACCCGTCTATGTCATTCCTAACTCTCCCATGAAGGGGTCTAATACCCTCCTGGCATACCCAGAGGGATCTAGTACATTTTTAAATCACAGTCCTAGCTTTCCCGAGTGGGAGTCGAGTTCACCACATTCCTAGCATTCCCATACGGAAGTATAGTTCACAATATCCCTAACCTTCCCATCGGGGAGTCTAGTTCACCACATTCCTAGCATTCCCTTACGGAAGTCTAGTTCAGAAAATCCCTAGCCTTCCAATCAGGGAGTCAAGTTCACCACATTCTTAGCACTCCTATACGGAAGTTTATTTCACAATATCCCTAGCCTTCCCATAGGGGAGTCTAGTTCACCACATTCCTAGCATTTCCATACGAAAGTCTAGTTCACAATCTCGCTAGCCCTCCTATCGGGGGGTTTAGTTTACCACATTCCTAGCATTCCCATATGGAAGTCTGGTTCACAATATCCCGAGCCTTCCCATCAGAGAGTCTAGTTCATTTAAGCAACATCATTGATCATATGTTCCATAACTTTATTGGTGCCTCATCCATCAATTTCCCGACCCTTATAATTCACAATTCACATTTTTATTTAACAGTGTATCACAAAGATAATCTATGTCATATCATGACACATCATACTACCGACATTCAAACATACGATAGGGTTCTATGCAATACACTATAAAGTGTGATAGAAATCAGAAATGGAGGCATGTGAATAACCAACTGCCAACGAGTCACTTATCAACCACTCCATGTCATTTCACGACCAACTCACGTCATGACCATCTTCGGCCTATTACAATATATCATCTAGCTTTGTTAGTGTTGACCTCCAAGAGAGCATTAGGCAAATTAGTCTTACAGACTGCTCCTACGGCATCTCCACCTCCAATCACTTTTGGTGTAACGTCACATGATGGGACAGGGTCAAACAACACCCTTTGGAAACAAAGAGACTCCTCACGACACTGGAGTAAGATGAAGCTATTTTCATAAGTCACTTTACAAGAAGTTGGCCTATAGGAGAAAGGACCTCTCATACTACCGCCTCACCATGTAACTCAACCATGGTTGAACACATGACTTCCTGTTAGCTAAGTCTTGACATCATACTAGGAAAAAATAGATTTTTGTACGATGAGGACAAGAGGGTTAACATCATGATGCGGTAGCTCCAGTACTAATATACATTCCATATCTTAAATCAGCCTTACTTCATTCACACATGTCTTAGAATTTCTTTAAAAGTTCATAACTCAAGACAATAGGTATTCGAGACACAAGATACGTCGTTTTACTTCACACCATGGCCCAAAATCATACACCCCCACTTTATGCCCAAATCATGACAACGTACCAAACCACATGTTGGGTTGAACCCCCGGGATACCGAAGGGAATGAGTACTTTACGTGATCAAAATGGGGTATCATCAAAGGTTGAAGTATTCCGGTATAAAACAAACCAAAGGACCCATGTCTACTTCAATTTTCGGAAATAAAACTCAAAACCATAAATGCTCACCACAAGATCAAGGGATGTGTTCTTCCCAAATCTCCATAAATCCTCAAACAAGACCAAACAACAAATAAAGCGTAGAAGTGGACCAAATCAAGCCAGACATGCGTAATAAAAGTGAAATATCCCTACCTCAAAGTGAAAATCCAAGACTTGAGCCCCAAGATGAAACCCTAGCTTCCATGGTGAAGAAGAAGCTCTAATCAATCCTCCTCCAAATGAAATGGTGCTACCAAGCTCGAACCATCAACAAATCTTGATATATTAGCGGAGAATCTTAAAGGAATTTGGATGATCTTGAGGTTAGATCATGTATTTGGGTGGAGAGTGAGTGGAGATGGGGGTTTTCTAGAGAGAGAAAGGGAAGAAATTAGAATTTGGGTGTATGTGTTATGTTCTAAAAAAATCTGATTTGGCTCTTTAAAATCATGTTTTTTTTACCCGCCTGACCGGTCATGGAAGTCCCATGAAAATCTCGTGACTGGTCACCTATAGCTACTGACCAAAATTTGCCCAAAAAGCCAAGGCGTGACTGGTCACGGCTACGTGCCTACTCGCGTGACTGGTAGCGTGACTAGTCACGGCTATGTGCCTTATTCACGTGACTGGTCAGGGCCACCCTCTGTCCAAAGGTTTAAAATTTCAAAATTTTAAGCTTTTCACCATCAATTCTCTTTTCCAACAAGTCTAAAACTCTCTCGACATTCCGAATATTAACATAAAAGTGAAAAAAAATTTCGGACCCTTACATGCTCCCCCCTTAAACGAAATTTCGTCCTCGAAATTATATAGGACATGTTGACACCGACACCTATGCACAATATCAAGTTACGAGATGCGGATACACCATCAATATCCCAACGCTATCACATGAGATATAGTTGTTTGTCTACTAACCCAACGGATGAAGTGTTAATGCTACATCCAAGCCGTGTATGTATATTGCTCAGTGAGTGACAATCATTATTTATAACAAGTCTACAATGTATGTCAGCTATAACGACATAATTTTCGCACATACCAAGCTCGGCAAAAATACACTATCCATGGCCAACCAACTTATGTATAGATGTTGCCCAACAATTATTCAGTTTTCCATGGCGAAAAGTCCACGTGTAAATTTCAATTACGCATACACTACTCATGCATATCCCCTACCTACCGAGTACATATCAACGAGATACAAGCAAGCCCATACATGGAGTAAATTACATCGACTCACACATAGCTTAATAGTGCTCATTTGTATTCAACATAAATGACTAGTTAGCCCACATAACTAGGCACAACATACCAACGCAATTCAAGCATCAACAACGTCAACTCTATCCACAAAAATCGTGACTCCACAAGCCCATGAAGGCAAAGCAAATGTGCCAACACGGCTCACGTATCTTTACATAACTATTATGACTATCAAGTCCATGAACTCAAGCAAAACATGCCAACACGGCTCATGCGTCACAATGCCGAACTTTTACACTACGGGTCAACGATTATCAAGTATACGACTATTGCGAATACATGAAACACGATACTCATGCCAAAAGCAAATACAAAGCATGCATATCTGTTAAATGCAGTAGGCATAGATATTACATAAACGAGTAAACTCAAAAGTTACGATGGCTCGCCATAAAAGGTAAAGTCCCATGCCTTCCTGTTAAGGAACTTAAACACAATCCTACGCTTCTAGTCAACTAGTAGGGTCTCACTCACTCTTGACGATATCGTCGATTAAATTTCCAAACCATACAAAGTCATCCTCTTTTTGGACTTCTCAAAGTACAATAGCTTCAACCTCCAAGTCTCACAGCTCTAGTGATCTTCCTCTTCGATTCTCTAAATCTCGCAATTGTAAAATGACATGACAATCGAAAACAATAGGTTCACTACTTCTATAAGTGCGATCAAGTAACCATCCCTTTTCAAGATGTGTCAACAAATAGTGAGTAGTCGACATGCTAGGTTCCTAAACTCTCGGATTCTTCATTGCATCCCTTGGCAATTTCATGCCCCTTGCGTATCCGAACTCCCTCGTAGCCTCTATGGCCCAATCATTAGGACTCAATACAACTGTTGGATTCAATAGGTCGAATTTAGTGGATGTTTTCACAAACTTCCTTGCAAACATACCCAAGACAATATGTGATTCTACATTCTGTCCAAGTCCCTCGTTAGCATCATCAAGTAGGACCTCTACTCGTTGATTGACTACGTCATCTAGACACACCCCACGGTAATGACCTCAACTCCAAAGTCTACTCCGACTCATTCCCCGTCTCTGAGGAAAAATGCTACAAAGTCAACAAGAAGGGTAATCAAACCCTAACAAGGATATAGCCTGCTACCATATTCCACATGGATCAACACCACCATACTTCTCAACACAATTTGCAATGTAGTGTCTACAAATGTCATGCACACAAGCATCCAAAATCATGCCAAATGCAAAAATTTGAACCCATGAGACTAAGTGTATCCCCACGGTCTCAAGGTATTTGAGCCATGCTCTGATACCAAGTTGTCACGTC
>JABCMJ010022090.1:0-12183 GCA_014822125.1 Arbutus unedo | reverse complement strand
AAAGATTGAAATTACGACTAAATATATGAATTTTACGTAAGCGTGTAATTACAGAAGTGAATGGGCATGGACATGACAAGAGAATAATTATTCCTCTCGACCTCACTTGATAAGTATTATAGGTTGAAAACGATTAATAGCGATAATGAGATTGAGAATGAAAAGGATTAATAGCGAAATTGGTTATCATGTTTGTTTTGAAAACTATGAAAGACACCTCTCAATTAGACTATGAAAGACACCTCTTCCGAGTTTGCCAATTCCTTCATTGTAAAAACTTTATAGTTAGGAAGACCTATAAGTTTGGCCCTTAAAAAGTAAAAAAATGTTAATCACCACCGATTAGGTAATGAAAAAACTGTAAAAAAACTGTATCAATATTCGTAATTATGTATTAATATCTGTAAATATGCATAAATATTCGTAAAATATGTATTGATATCCATATTTCTTTATCTTTATGTCATTATTATCCACCACCCAATGGACGTGATTAGCAAGACCCTAAAAAGTATAACCAAATACTTGATTAATAACTACACGAGATTCATAGTCCGATCCCTTCGTATAGGACATCGATCATGGAATGGAGGAAACTATTGCGTAACATGCACAACAAAACATGTTTTGCGTTAAAACGATATCACTTTGACATCTTAAAAACAACTTGAAAATTATGTGCTCAATTACGTGGGTAATTTTGTAGGCTCTAAAATAACGTTATTTTAACGCACAACACACAGCCGTGAACGGCACACATGATCCCAAGTCCATCAATCATGGCCTCAGGTACCACCCAACCCAGTCCAAGTGCTTTCTCTCTTGATAACCTTATCGTCCACTTATTGGCTGATCCCTCCACGTGTCAATCCAATGGATCTTCCCGGTATCTCAAATCCCAAATCACTTTTTCTTTTTTCCTTTTTCCTTTTTCCTTTTTAGATACCCGAAAGCTATTTTTTGCTTTAAATTTTCGGTGTGCACAAATTTAAATATGTCTGAAATTTTACGATGTAAGTACTTGGTCTAATTACAAATTTCTCCACAATTATACGATGTATCTTATATTTATATTTAAATTTGTGCACGAATGGTGTATACTAGACTTGCTATTTCATATATTTTCTAATTAAAAAAATAATATGTTTATCTGATTGAAAAAAGAATATTAAGTGGAACCCAAAATTTATATTTTATTAAGCTTGATTGATTTCTATAGAATTTTTGGAATGAAGTTATTATTATACTTTTTCCAATTTTAATTCAATGTTACCATATGGATTGGATTCACTCAACTTTTAATTTAATATTTTAACTTTTATTGCAATAGTTTCAATTTAAAAACTTAATAAGCACGTATATAAAAAACGCAATAATCTCTCTTTCTACGTTGTTGTCGTACGTATAGCAATATCGACATGCTATTGTGACTTACTGATATATTAATGCTATCACCTCGACAACATATGTGTATGCATATATGTGTATACATATATGCTATTTTATTTTTAGTTTTACTGAAATTATTTTCATATATATGTTTACCTTTCAAGAGAACGAAAATATCACCCCCCTTATTTATAAAGAAAAAAAAAACATATCTTTTTCCTCAATAAATCTACGAAAAGTTAACCAACTTTGAAATCAGTCAAGACAAATTACTTCAACTACGAACTAAACCCAATTCAAATAATCGTTCATTCTACCAAATAAAAATAAAAATATTTTTATATTTATCCGTGCTTGATCAAATTAATATATATGCGTGTATTGTATTTTTAACAAGACAAAGAATTTGATGTATACATAACGAGACTCACAAATGATAAAATAAAGGTAAGTCGACTGTTCGTTTTGATAAATTGACCATGCCAAATGAAGGTCTTGATGAACAACGAATTTTTGCAACAAGAAACTATGTTAAGTAATGGCAGCTTAGGTGTCGTAATAATTTAAGGAAAATGATATTCACATACTTCTTTTGTTTGTATACACCTCTTTTTTTAATCCATATTATATAAAATTATTGAAATATTTTTCTATTTAAATACAAAAGAGAAATAGAAAGTATTTTATAGAAGAATATTTCAATAATTTTGTATAATAAAAATAAAAAAAGTGTAATCAATTAAAAAGGATGTCGGAAAATCAAATCCCTAATTTGAAGGGGTGTAAAAAATGAGTTAATAAGTTGACCTGATCTCCGTGCTTGGGGGGAAATCCCAATAGATCGGTTGTATTTTTACTGGATTCACAAGGAAATTTAAATTTAGTTTCTTTTTTTTTTTTTTGGGCTGTCAGTTTCTTTCCTGTCTTTCCTGTATTTGACAAATGACTACTCTCTCCCAATCTTGACAAATCTTGAGATAAGAACAATTTTCGGGTGTCAACCATACAACAGTGAGAGAGAGAGAGAGAGGAGAGAGAGAGAGAGAAGAAATTGTAAGAGTCTCGAATAGTGGAGAGTTGGGTGGGTGTGGAAGTGAATTGGATAGGCAGTGTTACCATACAAAAGGGAAAGAGAAGTGATTTGGGCGGCCATTGATGCTTTCTGTGCTGTGATTGTGATACCTTAAGAGAAAAATAACTTTCTTTCAATTGAAGGGAGATTCAGTGAATGGTTGGTTAGATTCTGGCCAATAAACAGGTGGGTTTGTTTGTTATTTTCAATTTTTTCCTATTCAAAAATATTTTATTTATCTGCTACTTTCATTGACTCTGGTCATCATTTTGGTTGGATCATTCTAGCCCTCTACGTGTAATGAACTAGGAAAAGTTAAGCTTATTTTAATCGAAATTGACTAAAAGTAGAAACCACCCATTACCCAAAGAGGATTGCTAGACAGTTACTTGCCATTACTTTACTCCCTCTACCACTTTATGGACATTAATTCTTGGATATCCCTTTGCTTCAAGCATTATCTTTGAGCCTTTTCGCATTGTGAGTTTTCCCATATTTTTGTTTAGGGTTTTGAGGTTTATGATAGTGGGATGACTCTTCTTGTAATTGTTGCTGTGTAAACTGTTTCCTTACTAGGATTTTTGGTTTCATTGTACAGAAAGTTTTTATTTGCTGCTTGAAGAGCTCAAGAACTCTGCTTCAACTGATTCTATTTCCTTTTTGTTGGATTTTCTTCAACTTTCCCACAAAAAAGGAACTGGGTTTTGCTCAAAAGCAGATAAACTTTAGTGGGTTTTGCTCTAAAGGAGGGGAAGATAGTTGCAAAAGTGCTTATAGCATCTGGGTTTCATTTCAAGCTCATGATGTCTGTTGCTTTATTATGGGTTGTTTCCCCAAACTCTGAGGTCTCCAATTGCTTTGGATTCCTTGAATCTGTCAGAGAAGGAAACCGCCTCATAGATTCCTCTAGATTCAATTCTAGAGAAAGGAGCTTTATTTGTCATAGCAAATTAAGAAAGGGCAAGAAACAGAACCGGAAATATAGCTCCTCAAGTTCAGATTTGAGCTATTCATTGTTTGCAAAGAAAGGGAAATCCACTATACGTGCTAGTCTGGTGGCGAATCCTGCCGGAGAAATGGCACTCTCATCCGAGCAGAGGGTGTACGATGTTGTGTTAAAGCAGGCGGCTTTGGTTAAAAAACAGCTGAAAAATGCAGAAGATTATGATGTGAAACCGGATATTGTGCTTCCGGGGACTTTGAGCCTTTTGAGTGAAGCTTATGATCGTTGTGGAGAAGTCTGTGCAGAGTATGCCAAGACCTTTTACCTCGGTTAGGAACTAATTTTCTGTCATCTGTATTTTTGAAGTAATAAGGGAATTTGTTAAGGTAGCAGTAGTTGAGATTGGATTATTGATGGATCCTTTTAATAAAATAAAATAATTCTTAACAATAAATTAAATAAATTAATTTTGTTTTTTGCCTGTTTTGCAGGAACGCTGCTAATGACACCGGAGAGGCGAAGAGCTATATGGGCAATATATGGTGAGGAATCACAATTGAGATGCTTTGATTATCTTTTGCTTTACTTGGGTTAGAATAAAAGGGAAGAATTAGCTAGGATATCCCAGGGTCTAACCCGAGTCTGGACAATAATATGGACTACTTGGCTATTGCTTGTGTGGAAAACGCGTAACAAATACTTCTTGCAAATAATCCAAGGAACATGATGTGGAAGTTGGATGCATGCTGATTTTGTTAGCTTATATTTGAACTGTAGTTATTGATTGTATTTGATTAGTGATACGAAACTAGATACCTCTTACATCTGCTATGTTTTTGTATTTGTAATGGGACATAGTTTCCACTAATTTACTTTACTTTTCAAACTTGAGGAATTAGGAATCTTTGATTTCAACTTTTACTTAATGCATTTTGTTTTTTGGGTATTTTTAGATTTTCAAAAGAACAAGAAAATGAAGTTAAGGCATGCTTCTGGTAGAATTTTGGGACTTTGCAGTTTAGGGCTTTGCTCAACTGTGCTGTCTAATAAGGATTTCATTCAATATGGGGGAAAACAAGATATGCGATCTCAAGTTTGAATACCTCATAAATCTAGTGCTCGTTAAGACATTGCGATTCTCATAATGTTGTGCAAAGAGGATGAATTGATCGTCTCTTTCTGATGGACGTGTTGGTTCATACAGTGTGGTGTAGAAGGACAGATGAACTTGTTGATGGCCCTAATGCATCCCACATAACACCTACAGCTTTAGATAGATGGGAATCAAGACTAGAAGATATTTTTCGAGGGCGCCCATTTGATATGCTTGATGCTGCTTTGTCGGATACAGTTGCAAAGTTCCCTGTCGATATTCAGGTTGGCAATCTCTTGATAGCTTTTTTTTCTGTGCGAATGATTTGTACATACAATCTCTTGAAATTATACTTTAAAGCTACTCAAGTTTCTGTTTAATGTGATGCACTAACACTATGCGGTGCTAGAAATTATCTTATCACTTTCTGCTATTTGTGCCAATTTTCTGTTATTTTCCCCAGGCTAAGATTATAAAGAGTGAACTGAAGCTTTGCGGATTATGATTTAGTTCCTTTTCGTTTTTCTTGTGTTATTTCAGTGCTAATACCCACTCCTTGATTTGCTAAAATTGTATGTGGGATTGAAGTTCTGCAATCTCCATATTCTCATGAAGTTTATCAGCCCCACATCTTTCACTTCAGACCCGCCGGTCCAATAATGCAAGGGGCATCTGGAATAGGATTGTTCATTTGTGATACCTAACTTCTTTACGTTGTCCATTCCTCAGAATACTGCTGCATTTCCTTCAGTCTATCGTCACTTCCAAACACAACTTGCATTATCTGTTAGTTTTCCTTGTATGAGTATTCGGAGTTCTAATCATGATTTTCATTGTATCGGTTGGGTCGTTTTGAGGATTTGTTCTCTAAATTAGTTTTGGGTGCCTGTTTGAGCAAGTAGAGTGAATTTTGTTTTGCAGCCATTCAAAGACATGATTGAAGGGATGAGGATGGACCTTAGGAAGTCCAGATACAAAGACTTCGACGAGTTATATCTCTATTGTTATTATGTGGCTGGGACTGTCGGATTGATGAGTGTTCCGATTATGGGGATTGCACCAGAAACGCAGGCAACAACGGAGAGCGTATATAATGCTGCCTTGGCTTTAGGGATTGCTAATCAGTTGACCAACATTCTCAGGGATGTTGGAGAAGAGTAAGCACACAGTTCTGAAGTCTTATTTCTTTCAAATTTTAAGCATCATGGTAAATTTTGCTAACACCACCATTCGTCGGAACTCGAGGCTGTGCCTTGGCATGATTTTTGGTTTTCCTCCCTGAATCCAAAGCTGTATTCCCCTGACCCTTTTATTTCCTTACACAAATCCAAGATCCAGTTGCATCATAAAAGATACTGATTCATACATTTGATGATTAAGACTGTTTAAGATCATGCATGATGCTAAGATGGTAAGACATGCGATCATGATGGAATCCTAGCATGAAAATTATGACTTTTTTGGATCACAGATCTATGGAGGGCAAGTAAAAGATGACATTGAAGTGAAGAATCTATGTTTCTCTTTGTTTTCCGTTTTATCATTTCTCCCCGTTGGTGAATTCCTCCAAAAATCCACCATCCAAATGCTGTCGAAAGGAAACATGTTAAATCACAATCTTTTCACCACTAGTTGCAGTATCAAATGCCTGGAATTTCTGAATATATTTGCCTCTTCACTTTGGTTTTTAGTGAAAATCAAATGCATTACGTGCAATTAGCAATTGCTGCAAAACGAACTTTTGTTGTACTTTCATGAAAAAAGAAGCCTATCTTCATCTTGCCATTTTCTTATGTCTTTGTTTTGCACCAGTTCAAGAAGAGGTAGGGTTTACCTTCCACAAGATGAATTAGCACAAGCTGGACTATCGGACGAGGACATATTTGCAGGAAAAGTAACAGACAAATGGAGGAGCTTTATGAAGCATCAAATTAAGAGGGCTAGAATGTTCTTTGATGAGGCAGAGAAAGGAGTCACAGAGCTCAGCTCAGCCAGTAGATGGCCAGTAAGTAATCCACAACCAATAACTTCGAACCGAACAAAAAAGTGGAAAACATGCATTACCATATTGCCATGCCTTGATATATATTCGCCGCAAACTTTGGCCTTTACACCTTGATACCCTTCTGCTGTACTTTGCTGATAGTCCAATTTTTGTTAACTTTTCTCTTCCATTGGGACTTCTCAGCTGAACTAAGCATTTCTTAAAACGCTTCAAGAGACTAGAGATTGTATTTATTAAGATTGAAAGTTGAAAAAATGCTTTGGAAATCCTAGGAAAACAATGTTTGTCTGGAACTGTGTTTACCAAAAAAAATCAGTACCCAGGAGATGTACCTTCGGGACACACGTTCCGAAGTAGGTTTTTCCAAAACGAAAATTTAGCGGTCCGAGGTAATCCATGCAATTTTTTCATGTTTATTTCTGTAAGGTTTCCTCAGTTGAAATCAAGGGCAATTCGAGTTCTGGCAGAGAAACATGTAGAAACAGGCTGTAATGCTCATAGGACTTGTATTTGCATGATCAAGTTAGTCTTGAAGTAATGGTGTTATGACACTCCTAACCTATACAACTCTTAATCTAATACGACGCATTTTAGAGCATGTGGCGTTTCACATTTTCCTTCCCCTTCCGTGCAATGAAAAGTAATATAGCATCACCATGAATGCGTAATGCTTTTATCTACTGCTGCAGGTCTGGGCATCGCTGCTGTTGTACCGCCAAATATTGGATGAGATCGAAGCTAACGATTACAACAACTTTACTAGAAGGGCTTATGTTAGCAAACCGAAGAAGGTACTTGCGTTGCCAATTGCTTATGCGAAATCTCTCGTCTCCCCTTCGAGAACGTCGTCTTTGGTCAAGGCATGAATGCAAGTATGAACATCAGAATAGCATAGACCAATGAGTTATATATACACTTGAGAAAAGAAAGGGCCAAAAAACTGTGTATTAGAAAGTGTTAGCAATGGCAAGTAAAGAGTTCATCAAGGTGGTAGAATAGCATTTTTCTGTGCCTTATGTTGATGCTAGAAGTTTAGGGCAACAAATTATTTATGTGTTTCCTTTGGCATTCAAAATGTTGCAAGTAGTAATTCATAATTGTAACAGCAAATTGTTCTTACCCTATTGCGATTGGTTGAGTGAGAGCATAACAAGTAAGAGGCTTACCACCTAAGCTCAGAGATCCAAATTTTGTTGCCAGAAAAATAAACTCTTGGACCCTTGGGCCATCGGAAGTTTACTCAGTGATTAGCTTTTCGGGCTTAAGATTAGTTGAGGTGCACGCAAAATTCTCCAGACATTCACTTATAAAAGAAACAGTAAATTGTTGTCATTAGCTTCCGTTATGCACAAAAGGTTAAGGATATTCTGAATAATAATGAGTGTCAAAAGTTTTTTTTTTTTGTAAAGTTTTCTTTTTCTTTAGAATGCTTATTTCTTATGTCGGTTTTGTCCCATGTTGTTTAGGTGTGAAAAGTTTGACTTGTTTATATATAAGAACACACCTAGTATTGAAGTAGTTTTGTTCCTAGGTGGTTATACTATGTGGTGCTTTGCACCATAATAGGTGAAGTCGTCGGTGCTCCTAGAACTTGCACACACACCCGCACCGCGTTGCACGTACATGAGCGTGGCAGTGGGATGTGGCGTTTTAATGGCACGTTTTGCATTTTTGGCACAAGACAATTTGAATTCCTACTTTCAGTCTAAATTTATATAATTAGAGGGTTTTTGGAAGGAATTTTTTAAGGTGTTTTTGAATTTTGGAATTCTGATTTTCAAATTTTAGATTCTGAAAACTTATAATTAGAATCTGTGAAGTGTTTGGTAAAATTGTATAAAATAGATTATGAATTTGTGAAGTGTTTGAAATTATTAGATTGTGGGTAGAATAGTAACAAAATTTCATAATACAAAATCAGAATCTCAAAAATAATTCCGGACTTACTTTTGAAATTATGGTTCTAAATGCCTGTTTTGAGAATTCCACAATCAAAATCTCATAAATAGAATTCCAAAATCAGCATATCAAACACCTAAAAATCTCAAAATAAGAATCCCAAAATTCAAAAACTCCTAAAAAATCCCCCCACACACCCACTTAAGCATTCAACTTAGGTTTTGTTATTCTTCAGAAACAAAATTTTAGTTGTATTGGTTCTCTTATTTTAACACAAAAGATATTTTGTATGTCTTTGTTTGTGTGTACGTGAATAGAAGAAACTTAGAGTTTAGGCTTCATTATATCTCGAAAATAGGTTTGTCGTGACCCCGAAACGTATTATTTGACGAAGCAAATATTTTGTTTTTAAAAAAGTGATATTGTAATGCGTCTTGAAGTGTTTTTCATTTATTTTACAATCAAAGAGATTGTCAATTTTCATTTCAAAAGGACAGATTCTCCAATTTTGGTAGATCATAGGATTGGTTCTTGTCGTGCAAAGTAGCAACAAGGGTATCAAAGTAATTTCAAAATGATAAAATGAAAAATTTATTCAAGCATTCAGGGAGAGGCCGACGAATGTTCTATAGCAACGGGTATGGAGGTTTGAAGGAAATAATCCGCTTTGCTCTAAAACATGACCCATGCCCGAACCCGGTTTTATTTAACCCGTAAGCTAACTTATTAAATGCATCCTACAGCTATAATTAAAAGTCCACACTTGAGTTGTGTAATCCAACGGCCACAATTAAAAGTCTACATTTAAGTTGTGTAAGGGATCCCTCACTTGATGTATAGCATATAAAACTTTTAATAAGGGATATTTTATTTTGTTAAAATGTGAACTTCTCATTTTCTGATCAAATTTTAATAATTCAGACCGTTTAATGCATTTAAAACATGTTTTTTAGGGTACTCGAGATAAATCAGCTTAAAATACTACTTGGGAAGGCTTGATCCATGCAATTTTTTATAAAACTATTCATGTCAGCATTTATAAAAAACTATTTAGATAAAATCTTTTCCGATATTGTTTTGAGCTGATTTCTCATGGGTATCTTTAAAAATATACTTTAAACATACTGAACAATTCAGATTATTAAAATTTAATAAAAATAAGAAATTTACACTATAACAAAATAAATTTTTTTTATTAGAAGTTTATTCTCTTTCTCTCTCTATATATTAGTTAAGGATCCGGAGACACGTGAAAAATATCAAAATTAAAAGAACAAAATACATTTTAAAATCTGGTCCGTCAAGGCCCAGCTAAAAACCCTATGAGTTGGGCCTAGGGCACAGGCCTCATACTATAGTTTCCTATTATTTCCAAAAAGTAGACTCAGCCTGCGATTGGGCCTAGGGCACAGGTCTACCAGAAGATATATAATGGTAGAAGTACTTATTTTCTTAGAAAGTCTACTACCATAGTTTAACACACAAATTTGAGTCCTATAATAAAGATACAAAAAAAATACGAAAAAATAATTTTATTAATTTAAATTAATCTGGGTACAATCACCTGTTATATTATTTGCAACAAAAGAATAATTCCCCTGATTCAATCTCCAAAAATTTTCACGATCCAACGACTATAAATGCTTATGGTTAAATGAACGGGTCGATGGCTTCTTAAATGAAGAAACCGAAGTAGTAATTTTGATCGAGGAGTTTGAATGACTTGATCTCGATTGAACAATAAAGACTCTACGCGATTTGACATGAAGAGTGCAGTTGTAGATGAATCTCCACATTGTTTGGATGCTTGTTGATTCTTTGCAGAAACTTGAGTTGTAGACGAATCGGAACGATGTTCAGGTGCTTTTTGATTTCCTACAGAAATTTGAGTTGTAAACGAATCAATACGTTATTGGTACTTGTTGATTCTCTCTAGGAGCTTGAGTTGTAGACGGATAGACATGTTATTGAGGTGGTCGTTGATTCTCCACGTAAGCTTGAGTTATAGATGAATCAACACGCTCTTCGGATGCTTATTGATTCTCTACAAGAGCTTTAGTTGTAGACGGATCGACATGCTATTTTGATGCTTGTTAATTCTCTGCAATAGCTTAAATTATAGACAAATTAGCATGTTATTCAAGAGCTTGTTGATTAATTCTCTGCGGGAGCGTGACTTGTAGACGAATCGACACGTTATTCGGGTGCTTATTGATTTTCTGCAAGAACTTGAGTTGTAGTTGAATCTACACATTGTTCAGGTGCTTGTTGATTCTCTTTAAGAACTTGAATCTTAGACAAATCGACACACTATTTGGGTACTTATTGATTATATGTGCCCAAGATCTCCATCATACGAGGCTCTATTTATAGTCTCAAAGAGATGGAGTGTTAATTTTGACAACTTCAATTAGCATCAATGATGAATTTGACTAAGCTAATTTTTAAAAAATAAAATACTTGTCCCGTTATTTCGTGAAAAAAAATTTAAAACAAAAAAACATAATATTATTTATTTATTTTAACTTCAATTCATCAAGAATATTTTGTTTATCTTCATCAATTAAATGATTATAAGACCATGCAAGGTTATAGTGTCTACACAAACTTTTATGTACAGATTCAGACACAAATGCGTGTAGAACCGTTCAATACACATGAGACTTTATACGAATCTCACATGCATTGAACGATTCCAGATATATTTATATCCGAATCTGTGCATGAGAATTCTATTTGTAAACTTGCTCTAGTTCCTACGAAGCACTCGTGAATTTATTTGAGAGTTTTTGTAGTGCTTCTATCTAGTTTCATAACGCATTTGAATGATTAAAATGATACCGTTTTAACGCACAACACACTCTGAGTATAGTACGATCCTCGAGTCCCAAAAAAGAAAAATGCCAAATTTAATTCTCTTGGATAAATTGTCATGATCATGGGGGCACCAATCATGGCCATCGCTTCAAGAAAGTACTAAGTGGCCACACATGCTTCTCGTTAAAACATTTATTCTTCACTGCTAATGATGCTATATTCAATTATGTTGAAAAAGTTTACGAGTATAAATCTTTCATGTGTATTTAGATATAGATATGTTTAAAATTGTCAGATGAATGTATGACTCGCATAATTATAAAAGACTCCACGTATATCTGACGATTTTAAACACATCTGCATATATTAAATGTACATGAATAATTTGTGTTTCGAGATTAACTGATTTATTTTTGCTATAATGAATAATTTGTCATATCAATGCGTGATCAAGTTTATAGTATTTTTTAAATATAATAAAAATACCAATCAAGATTATCTCATGATCAGTTCGATTAAAAATTGTTAAAAGTTGAGAACTTGACTTGTTCAAAACATCGTAACTACTTCACGCGAGTTATAAGTTTTGACGAGCAGGAATTATGTGTGAGATTGTACGATGAAATTAATAGGGAGAAATAAGAAGGTAATTAACACATTAAAACTAGACTTGGCTTAATTTTTCCTTTAAAATTTTTGTCTTTATTTAAAATAATCTTTTTTTAGTTTTGCGTAAAATATTTTGTGGGTTATTGATTTTTTCGTTATAAAAGTTAAAAAATACATGAACCAAACTTCAAAAAAATTTAAAAAATACAAAAATAAAATAAAGAATCTATTCGTTTTAAATTATTGTTCTCTTTAGTGAATGTTTTTATAATTTTTTGTCATAATTTTTACTTTTTAGATTTTTTTAGTAAGACTTTAAAAAATTTGATGCAAAACTTACAAAAACAGAAGACCTT
>JABCMJ010022082.1:0-10048 GCA_014822125.1 Arbutus unedo | reverse complement strand
TAACGGCAGAAACGTCAGGGGAGGTCAGTGCATTTTACCCTAAATTTATTTTATTTGAGTTGTTTCTTTACTAGCATTTATATAACAAAATAGGAAAGTTTTTTCTTACAACACCAAGGCACAAACAAACTTTTAAGGCTTTTCATAGTTATGATTAAATCTGATTAGTAATTTAATGGCTCATAAAGGTCTTCTAATTTTGAAAAAATTTCCCCTCAAAAGTGTCATGTCCAAGGCCTATCAACCTCATCATGGCTGTTTAAGTGTTAAGAGCTCGGATTTTTGGAATTTAAATCCAATGGTTCAAGTTAATTAAATACTTAATAAGTAAAATATAAACCCTAAATTTTGGGTATTTCTTTCTTGACTTCTTCCACTGAATCCATCATCTGGTTCTCCTTTCTTCACCCACCATAAATTGTGATAAATATACGCTGAGAATAATATTTTTTTTTATCTCAAATTAGGAATTTCTTAAATTTGTTACCATACAAATATTACATATAATTAAAATATATTATATGAGATCTCAACGTTAATAACTAAAATAGCTCGAATTTCTCAAGTCGAACTGTTAGTTTATGAGTTTTAAAATAAATCAATTACACGTGAAACAAGAAATATGTTTTATATCTTGTAATTCTAATGACAATCATATTTTTAAGTTCACTTTGTTTTCTCTTGCTTCATTTTTTTTTAATTCTTTAGAAAAATATATAGTGCACCTAATTTTTAGACCCGAAAATGTCAAGACAAGCCCTGCACTAGGTATTATTTTAGCAATTTTTATATAGATTTTCATCAATTTTGTACGAAAAAGTCTTGGAGTTTTCAATAAATTTGAGTAGGAAGTGGATACTGCTTCTCTCTCTCTCTCTCTCTTAAAAAGGTCTCGGAGCTTTCAATAGCAGCCTGACTTTCATGACCCCCACTGTTCCACCATAAAAAGGAAATTGGTTGTTGGCCAATGAATATATTGGTGATTTTATTATACTCCCGGAACATACTTCGGTGGGGGTGGACCCATTGTCCATGTGATGTGCCTTACACCCAACATCCAAATATCTTCATGATTTTTTAACCCCCAAGTTATGATTTGTGTTGGAACAAACAAATTCTCGTATTATTGTTATTTTTTTACTCATTATTTGAAAACATATTGTCTGATTTCCGTTAAATTTCTTGATGCATTATTCATCTTGTCTAGGGATATTTAAAAAGTTAGAAAAATTATGGCATTCAAATTCAAAAAATTTACTAAGACAAAAAAAACAAAATTAAAATGCTATATTGCAATCCCAAGATCCTAGACCAAGTTCAAAAATTGATAAAGGTAAAAAATGCAATGAATAGAAGCTCAAGAAAAAAAAACGGAAGTCCCAAAAAAAGAAATCAAAATTCTATACACAAAATAAGGAGCTTATAAGAATTTACCTTGATAGAAATAAATGCGGAATAAATACCAACTCAAGTTCAAAATTCATCAAAATCAAGAGAATGATACCTTAGGGCATTGGGATCATGTATTATGAAGAACACAAAACTTAAAATAGCATTTAAGTGGGTTAACAATGCAATGGAACATAATTGGTTCGAATCTGACAATGCTCATGAAAATTAGTGTTTCTATCAATTTAAATATTAGAATTGAGTGCTTCAAATTGGAGATGTTAGAAAATGCATTGATGAAGGTGTGTGAAGAATATCAAAATCTGATTGTACTCTTAGAGAGCTATGAAAGCTATTCAAGTTGGTCAAGAAAATAGTCAACACCTTCTATCAATGACAACCTACTTTGTGAACTTTTGTAACACATTTTTATTTATTTTGGACATTATAATCTAATGTGTTAAGATATTTTAGACCTTTTAAAGTGTTTTTTCTTACCAATATAAGAGAGTTTTGTGTTACTTTAGACAAAGAAAAAAACATAGATAGAAAGTAGAAAAAAAATTCTATAAGTTTTAATGCAAGTCTTATTTTTATTTCTCTACTTATTCTTTATTTGTTCTTAGTGTTCTTCAATGTTTTCAAGTTTTGATCTAAATTCTCAAAAAGCGTTTGTTTACTTTTAGTTTCTTTTAATGGTATAGTAGTTGATCATTTTTGGGGCTGCATTTCTGAGTTTCAGCAATCAAAAGATTATTTGCCGGCACATTTTCAAGGTAAGTTTTTAATTTAAAGTTGTTGTCCTAAATTCTATTTTCTACATTTTTAGTTAGTTTTCAAATCTTTTTCAAGATACAGAAGGGGTAGAAGTAGCCAAAATATATACAAATTTTTTATTTCATAAACATGCATAACTAAACTATTTTTTGGTTGGATCCGAGGATGAAACTTATCTAATGACCTAAGTTAAAAAATATATTCTCTAAATTGATTTTTAAGCTTACTAAATGATTGATTCAAAATTTCTATTTTAGAAACAAAACAAGAGTGTTAAGTTTTTTATTAGATATCGCGATCTTAGAAGTTGGTATATCTAATATTTAAATCGATATATTCCTTATTCAAAAAAAAAAATTATTACCCCATGTAAGAAAATAAAGATATTAGCTAATAGAAGTTTAGAATAAGTCGATTCTAGAGGCCAAGTCTATTTTTTTTCAAAATTTAAATCTCTCGTTAGTCATTTTTATTTTTAGTCATTAGATAAAAAAATCATCTTTCAAACCAAGAAGTTGGCGTCTGAAACGCTATCTTAAGTTTTGCAAGTTCAAATTTTAGTTCTTGTGTTTTCCGTGGATCGATACTCTGAACTCTCCACTATACTCTATTTTTACACTCAAGGAAAAGTCCAGTTCTCACAAATTATTAAATGTTGATTTAGACCTACGCCTCAACGACACTATTTTGACGGTCGGTCAAGTTTTTGGCGTCGTTGCTGGAAAAATCACAAGGTAAGCTAAAAGAAAATGCAGAATTTTTTTTTTTCGTTTCATCTATATTCTCGTATGGAAATATAGACAAAAGCAATTGTAAGTATTTACAAACTATTCGGCTATTTTTCATATCGTCTTTTGAACTATGTCTTCACACCTTAATATAGATATGCGTTGATTGTTTCTTCGAAACTTGAAACAAAGTTCGCACAAGGGGGATTACTACTTGTAAGTGCCTTATTTTATGAAATAAAAGAAATAATCAATAAGAGAAAACCAACTGCAGCTCTTCTAAGTGGAAACCATTAACCTACTCATCTAGCTAAACTTATGATGTAATGAAAGCAAAGAAGCGACCATTAGGTGTTCCTAAGGGGGTGGTTCAACCTCATATTTTTATTTATTTTAATTCTAATTAGTATTATTATTATTATTTGTTGTTTAATTGAGGTGTTGGTATAATTTCTCAAAATTTTTTTTTCTTTTTGTAATTTATCTAAGGTGATATTACAACTCCTAGGACTTTTTTTTTTTTTTTTTTTACTGCTATTGGACAAATGACACGCTGCTATTATTATGACTAATGTTTATTTTTTGTAGGGGCATGTTGCCTAAAAAAAATACAAATATATATATATTAAGTTAATTACTAATTGGGGAGGTTAACCCTTTCTTTTGTTTTCTTATTAATCTAACTTCTAACTTTTGAGGTTAATTCCTCATTTTTCTGTCTTTTTAATTCTTTTTTTTGGAAGATAATCTCTCCTGTGCTATATATATATATATATATTACCAAATGGACATCATACATGTCTCTTTTATTGTGTCTAACATTTGTTGATTGCAGCGCTTGTCGTCAAAAAAAAAGAAGAGAATTTCATCACCCGAGTGCTAATTTTCTGTATTAATGATAACTCCAGTGAGTAACTGTCAAACCAACAAATTCTAGAAATTTTTTTTCACAAAGCTACCCATGTTATTTGAGGAGCATAGGTTTCAATAGGGCCCTCTTATTCTGTAAGTGTGACCCCCTATAATTCCTGAAAACTTTCCTAATTATTGATAGATGACCCTTAACTGGTAAGCCTTCTAATTACTTCAGAAAAAGGTACAGAATTTAATTCTGTGAGTCTTACTTATAGAATTTTATCTGTCTAAGGGGAGTTTCATTTGGTGTCACTCATCATCTTATTCGCATCGATAACCTCCTTGGTATCACGATGGCTGCCCAACTGGGGGCCAATCCCGTTGTTAGACCTATCGTTAGGACCATGAAGAAATACCTGCATCCGACTAGGACTGTCACTCCTTCATGTACTGCCATACCCGTTAATCTTATCAATGAACACCAATTCCATGTGAAACCCAACATGCTTCATATGCTGACTAATTTTCATGGCATCGAATCGAAAAACTGTTATTTGCATGTGTGTAAGTTCTAGGAAGTCGTTAGCATTTTCATGAACAACGCCTATGAAATCGAGGTGCCAAGAATGAGAATTTTTCCATTCTCATTAAAGGATAAAATCAAAAGTTGGCTAATTTCTCTTAAATCTTATTTGGTAACCAATTGGGTTACCATGCAAATTGAATTTTTCAAGAAGTTTTTTCCAATGCATCACACCACAACATTGAAAAAAATGATTCAAAATTTTGAAGAGAAATTGAATGAAACCTTTCACAACTGTTGGGAAATATATAAAGAATATCTTATAACTATCCCACATCATGGGTACGATGATTGGCAGATGGTCAGTTTCTTCTACCAGGGTATCTCAACTCAAAATCGCCAATTCATCAACACGATGTGCAATTTCTAATTTTTGAACAAGGGACCCCCAGATGCAATGACATACCTTGACTCTCTAGCGGAAAACAATCAATTGTAGGATTACTCCAATCCCAACGATCGATCCTATAAAATTCCTCAACCTGACCAGGGTGGGTCGAGTAAATACACGCTTTGAGGGGAAGATGACTTAAACAAAAAGTTAGATCAGCTATCCAAAAAGTTAAAAAAACTTGATATTAATCGAGTCAGCGAAGTTGCGTCTATCTCAAAATTAGAAGAGACGTGTGTGATTTGTGATACATCGGAGCACTCTACTCATGAGTGCCCCACCATACCTGCTTTCAAAGAGGTATTATAAGGTCTTGAGCAAGCTAAAGTGCACGCCCTTAATCAGAGGCAAAAGCCTGCTAATTCTCCCTACTTCAACATTTACAATCCAGGGATCATCCCAATTTTAGTTGAAGAGTCAATGAATTTGCTGGGCCACCATCAGGTCCACTCGGAATTTTGAATCATGGACCGTCCCATTCTCAAAATCCAAACCTATTTCAAGGGTATTATCATCCCTATTCACATTCACAAGGGCATAGACCCCCACGGTACCCTCGTAATGGTTACCAATAGTATAATCCTTTGGGACCTTTTGTAGGACCCAATGTATATCAACCGCCCAATAAGCGAAATATTGAGAATTTACTATACAATTTTATACAAGGCCAAAACACTTTTAATGATGATATTAGATCCCATATGAGCAAACTAATTACATCTCTCAGGACCATGCAACAAGAGAAGGGCAGGTTTCCTGCCCAACCACAAGTCAACCCTCAAAGTCAGCACTATGTGAGTGATTTGTCTCCTTCCAGCTCCAATGTGGAGCAAGTCAAGTCTATCACCACTTTGAGGAGTGAAAAACAAGTTGACAAGACCATCCTTCCTAAATCTGTCCCTCCTCAGGTCTCCCCCATCACTTCCAACTTATGGGAACCTCATAGTGATTCTGTATCACCGCCCATTTTCACTTTTATTAGGGACTCCACTATCCCCACTTGTCCTGTTCCAGCACAATTTCTACACAGACTAAGGTCCCAACCCAAACCTACAAACAATGTTGATATCTATGACTTGTTCAAATAGGTCAAGATCAATATTTCATTGCTTGATGCCATTAAACAGATACCTTTGTATTCCAAATTTCTAAAAAGACTTGTGCACTATCAAGCAGAAGCACAATATCCAGAAGAAGGTATTTTTCAGCCAGTAGGTCAGTTCTGTTTTTCAGACTCCCATCGCACCTAAATATAAGAACCCCCGATTGTCCTACAATTTTTGTCCAAATTGGGGAAAGAAAGCGGAGAAAGCCCTACTCGACTTGGGGGCCAGTGTGAATTTGTTGCCATACTCTATGTATGAGCAGTTAGGACTATATGATATGAAGTCCACCTCTGTGACACTACAACTAGCAAACCAAAGTGTTTGGGTCCCAAGAGGAGTGGTAGAGGACGTTTTGGTACAAGTGGACAACTTTGTTTACCCTGTAGATTTTATGGTACTAGATATATGCCTGATGTCAGACGCACAAGGACAAACCCCGATCATTCTTCGTAGGCCTTTCTTGGTCACTATTCATTGCTAAAACGGGTTACTCAATATGACATTCGAAAACATGAAGCTAGAGTTGAACATTTTCAACATTGGGAACCAAATAGAGGATGATGATGAGAGCCATGATGTGGGCCTTACTGACACACCTGTCCAAGAACATCCCCACACTCATTACTTCTCTGATCTGCTTGAGGATTGTCTCACTCTGAAGGAGGCCATTTTTCTTGATTTTGCCGATGTGGAATATTTTTATGCCCCCCTTGAAGAGGAAGAAATCATGTGCACTGAGATCACAACTGAAAAGATTCCAGAATCACCTAGGGAGGTATACTTCAAATTTGAAGGAATAGCTTTTAGCTCGAGTTTAGGTGGTTGGACATTAGAGGAAAGGGCTCGAGAATGAATTGGTTGGAGCTCGTCAAAAGTGGGCACCCACTTCTTGGTGCCCATGATTTCTTCCTCTTCAAGGAGGGCATACAAATATTCCACATTGGCAGAATAAAGAAAAATGGCCTCCTCGAGAGTTAGACAGGCCACAAGCAGATTAGAGAAGTAATGAGTGTGGAGATGTTCTTGGACAAGTGTGTCAATAAGGCTCACATCATGGGTCTCATCATCATCCCCTATGTGGTTCCCAATGTTGAAAATGTTCAACTCTAGCTTCATGTTTCTGAATGTCATATTGAGTAAACCATTTTGACAATGAATAATGGCATTGGAAATGGCCAAGAAAGGCCTAACAAAAATGATCGGGGTTTGTGCCTGAGAATCTAACATAAGGCAAGTACCTAGTACCATAAAATCTACAGGGTAAACAAAGTTGTCCACCTGTACCAAAATGTCCTCTACCACTCTTCTTGGGACTCAGACACTTCAGTCTGCTAGTTGCAGTGTCACAGAGGTGGACTTCATATCACATAGTCCTAACTGCTCGTACCCAGAATATGGCAGTAGATTCACACTGACCCCCAAGTCGAGTATGACTTTCTCCACTTTCTTTCCCCCAATTTAGATAAAAATTGTAGGACAACCGAGGTCCTTGTATTTAGGTGCGATGGGAGTCTGAATAATAGAACTGGCCTACTAGGTGAGAAATACCTTCTTCTGGATATTGTGCTTGCGTTTGATAATGCACAAGTCTTTCAGAAATTTGAAATACAAAGGTGTCTATTTAAAGGCATCGAGCAATGAAATATTGATCTTAACCTGTTTGAACAAGTCATAGATATCAACATTGTTTGTAGGTTTGGGCTGGGCCTTCAGTATGTGTGAAAGTGGTGTTGGAACAGGACAAGTGGGGACAGTGGAGTCTCCAATAAAAGTGAAAATGAGCGGTGATACAGAATCACTATGAGGTTCCCCTGAATTGGAAGTAGTGGGGGAGACCTGAAGAGAGACATATTTAGGAAGGATGGTCTTGTCAACCTGTTTTTCACCCCTCAAAGTGGTCATAAACTTGGCTTGCTCTACATTGGAGCTGAAAGTGAACAAATCACTCACATAATGCTGACCTTGGGGATTGGCTTGTGGTTGGGTAAGAAACCTGCCCTTTTCTTGTTGCATGGTTTCGAGAGATGTGGTCAGTTTGCTCATTTGGGATATAATATCATCATTAAAAGTGTTTTGGCCTTGTATGAAATTATATAGTAAATCCTCAATGTTTCTCTTATTGGGCGGTTGATATACATTGGGACACGCAGAAGCCTCCAAAGGATTATACTGTTAGTGGACATAAGACGGTACTGTGGCAGTCTATGCCCTTGTGAATGTGAATAGGGATGATAATACCCTTGAAATAGGTTTGGATTTTGAGAATGGGATGACCCATGATTCAAAATTCCGAGTGGACCTAATGGTGGCCTAACAAATTCATTGACTCTCCAACTAAAATTGGGATGATCCCTGGATTGTAAATGTTGAAGTAGGGTGAATTAGCAGGCTTTTGCCTCTGATTAAGGGCGTGCACTTCAGCATGCTCAGGACCTTATAATACCTCTTTGAAAGTAGGTATGGTGGGGCACTCATGAGTAAAGTGCTCCGACGTATCACAAATCACACGCGTCTCTTCTAATTTTGAGACAGACGCAACTTCGCTGACTCGATTAATATCAAGTTTTTTTAACTTTTTGGATAGCTGATCTAACTTTTTGTTTAGGTCATCTTCCCCTCGAAGCATGTATTTACTCAACCCACCTGGTCAGGTTGAGGAATTTTATATGATCGATTGTTGGGATTGGAGTAATCCCACGATTGATTGTTTTCCGCTAGAGAGTCAAGGTAAGTCATTGGATCTGGGGGTTCCTTGTTCAAAAACTCGCAATTGTACATCATGTTGATGAATTGGCGATTTTGAGCTGAGATGCCCTAGGAGAAGAAACTGACTATCTGCCAATCATCATACCTATGATGTGGGATGGCTAGAAGATATTCTTTGTATCTTTCCCAACAGTTGCAAAAGGTTTCATTTGGGTTCTCCTCAAAATTTTGAATCCTTTTTTTCAATGATGTAGTTCGATGCATCAGAAAAAACTTCTTCAAAGATTCAGTTTGCATGGTAACCCAATTGGTTACCAAATAAGATTTAAGAGAAATCAACAAACTTTTGGCTTTATCCTTTAATGAGAATGAAAAAAGTCTTATTGGTGCCACCTTGATTTCATCGGCGTTGTTAGTGAAACTGCTAACAACTTCCTAGAACTCACGCACATGCAAATAATAGTTTTTTGATTCCATGCCATGAAAATTAGGCAGCATATAAAGCATGTTGGGTTTGACATGGAATTGGTATTCATCGGTAAAATTAACGGGTATAGCAATACATGAAGGAGTGGCAGTTCTAGTCGGATGCAAGTATTCCTTTATCGTCCTAACAGTAGATCTAACAATGGGTTTGGCCCCCAATTGGGCAGCCATTGTGGTGCTAAAGAGGTTCTCAATGCGAACAAGACGATGAGTGTAGTCACAAGTATAAACACTCATACACCAAACGGAACTCCCCTTAGACAGATAAAATTCTATAGGTAAGACTCACAAAATCAAATTTTGTATCTTTTTGCTAAAGTAATTAGAAGGCTTACCAGTTAAGGGCCGTCAATCAACAATTAGGAAAATTCTCAGGAAATATGGGGTGCCACACTTGCAGAACAAGCGATCCCTCTTAAAAACTATTCTCCTTAGACAACATGGGTGCCTACTTTGTGATAGAATTTTCTTAGAATTTGTTGGTTTGATAGTTACTCACTGGAGTTACCAATACAAGTTAGCACCCAGGTGATGAATGTGTTTTTTTTTTTTGGGGAACAAGCGACGCAATCAACAAACGTTAGACACAATAAGAGTGGCGTGTATGACATTCATTCAATAAATAAATAAAAATATATATGTATAGTTCCCTTCTAATATGGGATCCCTTATTTTGTTATGGTACGGACCTCCTATTTTTTGACCAAATTTTGATGATCAGAACCGTTCAATATGTTTAAAACATATTTTTAAGGGTACCCGCAAGAAATCGGCTCAAAAACTATTGAGAATGACTTGATCTAAACAGTTTTTGATAAATACTGATAGGAATATTTTTATAAAAAATTGAATAGATCATGCCTTTTCGGATATTATTTTGAGCTGATTTCTTGTAGGTACCCTTAAAAACATGTTCTAAACACATTGAACCGTTCGAATCATCATAATTTGATCAAAAAATAGGAGGTCCACATGGTAGCAAAATAAGGGATCCCTTATTAGAAGCTCACTCTATATATGTATATGT
>JABCMJ010022079.1:0-12756 GCA_014822125.1 Arbutus unedo | reverse complement strand
CTGGTTCTACTTATTTCTGCTTTTGATTTACTCTTTTTATATTCTCTGCTATGGCATACTGCGCTTCAAACTCCCTTTGGTATCAAAGCTAAATACGAAATAATTATTACAAAAGGGATATAATCATATATAAAAATTCATTTGACTGCTGATATATAAAAATTGACTGCTAATCATATATAACCATGATATAATCGATCTGCACAGGATTCATCTACCCAACCTGATATATATATATATATATATATATATAATATTTGTGTGTGAACCTTGAATGATTACCGATTGTTTGCTTTTGGTCAAATTGAAACAATATTTGTGTGTGAACCGATTTTACTCCTTGTGAGCAAGCATTTTTTTACTTACAGTATCGTATTTCTGTATGTTTTTTGCGTGACCATAATACACAAGATTTTTTAATAATTATTAGGTCAGTAGTTAACTGTTTGGATATTGTTTTGCGTATCAAAATAATATTATTTTGGTGTGTAACATGTTTTGTTGTGTACAATACACAGTAGAAACCCTGGTCCATATTCAAATTTTGAGTTCGCCTTCTTGCATTATCATCATCTGCAAAAAGTAAAAAAAAAAATTATGATACAACATATATAATAATTAATCTCCTTCTCTTGATTGTGCCAACTCCTCTTTCGCAATAAGAAAATATAAACGGTGACCAAATTTACTCATATTCACTGGAAGCAGTATAACTATACAGAGAATATTTAGGAGACCCTTGGCATTGATGAGTGTACTTTCTTGAAACAGCTGACGGTTTTTTGGAATGTATAAATTATTGAACTATTATTTTATTAGTTTTTTATCCTTATTTGAATTAGTTTTCTAATTTTTTGTTTTATGTGAATTTTTTTATGGTTGTTGATTCATCTCGATAAGATATTTTACAAAAGTGTAAAATATTTTTTAAAAATTAAAAAAATTCAGAAAAAATAAAAAATAAACCAAAAGAAACTCTATTTTAATTTATATTTTGTCTTTGGTAAATTTGTTTTTAGTTTTTCGACATAATTTCAATACTTTTTAAATTCTTTTCGTCGAAACGAACGAACAATAGAAAAACATTGATGAAAAAATATTAACTACAATTTTTTTAAATAAAATCATAAAATAATTAATTTAAATAAATTAGACCAAATGGAGCGGGCCCAAAGTGAAAAAAATATACAACATCATTAAACATCAACATCAACGACTTCATTGAAAAAACACGAGCATTAATGAAGGTGCGTTGTATTAAAAACGATTGTTGGGGGTATTTGTTTGCACTCGATTTTAACATTTAATCTTTGTTATTGCAAAAATAAACTTTTTAAAGTATTGTAGATCTCCTAGGGAAATTAACATTTTCATCAATCTAAATCAGCACATATGGCCAGGGCTAAGCCAAGTTTATTTGCAAGTAAGGCCAAAATCTTCGTAGATATGGTGTGTTTTTTGTGTGCGTAGTAATTGCGAAAATATTTGTTTGTATAGAAAACATTTTCAAATAATCACTGATAAAATATGAATTTGATTTGGAAATAAATTGATGCATCTTGACATTGGAAAGCAGTGCACAAATTCTTTATTTTGCATTAAATTATCACTCTTCCTCATTTAATAACCAAAAAGTCTAGGAACGCAGACATCCGGATACAGATGTGTCCAGAACTATTGGATGCACATGAGGTCCTTAAATTATCAAAAGCCTCATATGCATTTAATGGTTCTAGACATATCTATATCCGAATGTGTCTGTGTTTTTAGCATTACTTTTTAATAACAAACCGATTCTTCATAACTTTCATTAATTGTCGAATTAAAAGTTTCCCTTTTTTCATTTTGGTGGTACGCTTGGGGCAGTTTTAGAAGTTTTATAAAGAGCTTAGGGCAATACTACATCAACTTTGTAATATGTTCAGATTCATATAGACCGGACAAAAGTGTAATGGAGATCAATCTTAAAATTAAAAGAAATCAGCTGATCGTACTTGTCCAATAACGTTATCTTCCACACCAAGACAAATAAAAAAAACCTTTTCTTCCCGATTTAAATGAAGAGAATTTTTTTTTTGAGCATTCCCAACACACCCCTCAAATAATAAGTATCAAAGAAATTAAATTTTTTAGTACATTCTCATCCTCAAGCAATTATCCTCAAGCAATTGACTCTATATATAGATGTCAATTTTAGAAACGTGGACTATTACTTTTAATTACGGTTCAAGATTGTTATCTTTAAAGACTATTGTAGTGATGGCTTAAAACAAGTAACATTTATTTTTATTTTTTTGAGAAAAGTACCAATTAAGAACAGTTGGAAGGAGGTATTCTAATGGAGGCATTACCAAAAGGGACAAGTCGAAGGCTGATGGGGGGAAGCAGCAGCAGCAGTACTCATGCACCTGCTGCTAGCGCTACACATGACACGTTGGAAGTGGTGATTGATGTTGGCATGGAAACTAGCAGAACTACTGATCAGCTGTATCCGAAACGTCTCGTGGAGAAAGTTCCATTGATAATGCGAAGAGATGAAAAGATTAAGGAGTACTTTGATCCAAGGGTGGTTTCACTCGGTCCGTACCACCACGGCAAGGAGGAGCTCCAGATGGCCGAGAAGTTCAAGCCCACCATAGTCCAATTGTTTATCTCAAATAGCGGCAGGGACATGGCTGAATTTCGTCGAAAAGTTTTGGAGATAGTTGATGATGCTAGAAGTTACTACCTTGAAGGTTCAACGGATAAATATTCCGACGAGGAATTCCCAAAAATGATGCTCCTTGACGGTCTATTTCTTTCAGCTTTTATGGAGGCCACTAGTTCATCTTATAACGGTCCTCCAATGGGTTACAAATTCATAAGACACTTAGGGGAACATGTGCCGTTCCTTTTGAACAGTGACATATATTGTTTGCTTGAGAATCAACTCCCGTTGCAAGTTCTTGAATTGTTGATGAGCTTGAAGTCCCACCGCGAAGGATTGATCATAACAACGTTGGACGAAATGCGAGATGGTAGAACTAAGGCAATGAGCCGACATCACAAGAAAAAATTCACGAGGTTGTCGCATAATACTGGAAGGGTTAGTAAGATGACGCAACCCCATCATTGCCTTGAATACATTTGGTTGAAGGAAAATGATTTCATCCAATTAGATGACACTCGAAAGCACCCAATTTCGCATAGTTACTTGGACTTGTACCACTCCTTTCGTTCTATTAGTGAACTCAAAGCAAAGGGAATCTATGTTAGGCCTAGCCGTTTCATTTCTATGAGGGCTTTTCGGTTCAGATTGTTCTTCTTCTCTGGAGTCCTTGAAACTCCTCGTCTTGTTTTGGATCCTCAATATATCATCCGTATTTCAAACCAAATTGCGTATGAGTGTACGCCAAATAATCAGAACAACTTACCCACGATGACTTTCATAAATTTTATGAAATCACTCATTAATAGTGCAGAAGATGTGAAAGAGTTGCGCTCGAAGTATATATTGTTCAGCACCAACAGCAATGATGAAGAAGTGCTCGAAATGTTCAACAACATCCCTACATTTGGAGCGGGGAACATCTACATATACGACAATGTTAAAGACAAGATTCAAGAGCACTATAATAGCAAGGGAAAGACATTGATTGCCGAATTGATTCACAAGTACTTCAGCAGTCCATGGACATTCATTGTTTTTGTTGCTTCAACTATTGTTACCTACTTCACAATATTTTCTCGGTCGAGCAACTAGAGTGATTTGTATTTTCAACCTCAGTTATTGATTTGAGTCTTCTTTTTCCTTCCTATTTGTTCTCTACTTCCTCTTCATTTCATGTCTTTTAATTGTCAACTTTACTCTAATATAACGCTTCGAATAAAGATTGTTGCTTATTTTGCTTACACAGACAATGAGACAATTTATTATGTCCTGAAATTTCACATAAATCATTCTCTTTGTACACCAAATTATTGTGAATGTTGAAAAGTAAATACGTTATCAGTCAAAATTTTAGGATAGCGTTAGTAAATTTTGGAGTGGCGTCAATAAATTTGATGTGACAATACTAAATGTTGTGCGGTAATAGTTTGTAATATACATAAATAATTTAAATAAAAGAGTCAACCCATTTACCCCATGCACCCATTTAAAACCCATTTAAAATGAGTCAAATTAAGTTTTTCGGTCGGCAAAGAAAAGATATATTGATAGAGGGGAGATGGAGCACAACGTGCATGAATATGAGTTGGCAAGAGGCTCAAAAGGAGTCTCAAGAAAGGTAGCATCAGTATAACTAACACTGCATCTCGATTTATTAGCACCCCAGATGGTCTAGGTCCTGATTAGTCATGGCCACATATATACTGTCCAAACTTTTTAAAACATTAGAATTTCAACCTTGGGCTTGTAATAACCCAATATTTTTTTTAATACAAATAAGATTTAACCTTTTTTTATAAGATTTTACATTATCATAATTGTTTTGAGATTAAATAATGTTTTGTAAACACAATGAATAGCTAGGATTGTGAGTGCACACGTGAATGAGTGAAAGTGTGAGACACCGTATTAAATGTGTTTTTTATTTTATTATTTTTATTTTGGATGCACGACAACATGAATCTGAGAAGTTCATTTGTTTACCATGAGGATAGATGAAGAACAACTTTTGAGTTTTCAAGGCATTAAGTACTTTTGGGTTTTCAATGTACAACTAATGTCTTCTTAGCCATTAGTCCTGAAAACCAAACCAAGGAATGAATCTATCCTGATTAACCTCCTAGATTCCAAATTGCCACTCCTCAGAATTTTCTTGATGCTTTGATTTTTCCCAAAACTCTTAGGATCTCCCAACTTTAATTGATTAAAGTCTATCTTCATAAGCTACCAATGTTTTCTCCATTTTCATGTTCAACACAGTAAACTTCTATAGAGAGCTGAAGAGAGGGAAGTAAAGGTTTGGAGATAGAAAGAGTTCACTGCTGAGATTGATTGTGCCGCGAATCGTCATCATTCTGTGCTAGAATCACACACCGAGGTAGCATCTACTACATTCACTCTCGATTTGCATGATTTTGTATTTATCGTGTTAAATTTTAGCCGGAGACACTACACTTGCACATGCATGTACTTTTATTGCGTTGTGTAAGAACCCAAAAAATTTGGTGTTTTAATTATTTATTTTAGGTTTTTTAAATAAATATTTGCAATTTATATTGCAGGATTTGGCATTTGATTTGTTACTACATGTTTCTAGACTTTTAATTGCGAGACTTGAGCCCAGAGATTTTAATTAGACTTGTATACATTAGGAGGAGTGTTAGGTTATTTGAGGACCGTTTTTCTTGGACTTAAACTCAGATTTTGTAAGGGGAAAGCACCACACACGTCATTCTACATATCTCACTCTCTTTCTACAAACTAGCTTCATCTTCTTTCTATCACCATTGTTGATTTGCTTCACCATTTCTCAATTCCTTTGAGATATAATGTGTCCTAGCCTTGCTCTATCCATAACCAAAGACGGATCGTGATTTGGAGCATAGGATTTGAAGCTTGAAAGCTAGGGTTAAAGCCTCTTCACCAAATTTTTCGATTTTGAAGCTTGAGATAAGGATTTCTAACCTTTTTCATGTGTTTATGATATATTTGGGCCTATGTTTCATGTTTAATTTGAGTTTTGAAGTTAGTATTGTTAATTGGAGGAGTTTGGAGCAAACTGTCAAAATCGCGCATCAGAAAATTGCCCGAATGTCCGGATGGAAGGTTGTATTGTTGAGTGGAGTCATGTTTTGAAGGGATTTCATTATAGGAGTCTTGATTTGTTGAACTGTACTCTGAGTGGTGGACAGTCTTGGGCATTAAACTGTACTCGAACTCCTACATTGGTTTTGAAGGCTTAAGCTTTGGATTGTTTTCCATGAGGAAAGAATTTTAGAAAGGTTAAATGATGAATCATAATTTACCTATGTGCTATTCTCAATGGTTTCTTTCTTTGCGATATCTAATTTGTTGTGCATATCTTTGGGTTGTTATTCGAGTAGTATTTTTTATTGAATGTTACAACTCATGGAGCAAATTCCCTAACCCTGGCAATATTTTATGCCAGATGTAGAAGAGCAGCTGGAGATATCACCCAGCAGGAAGAGCCAGACGATGAAAACGAAGGATTCAGCAAGACCTGGCTGTCGTTCTTTTAGAAGCTCTGAATTTTATAAATATATTTTTTTATGTATATTTGCAAGGGCGTTTATGTCAATTCAATTATATCTATATAATATTTTTTATAAGCGGGCCTAATTCTGGTATTTCTTTTCAAATATTTGTGCTATCCAAGAAATAATTTTTATTAACGTCTCCGAAAATCGGGCATTATAAGTGGTATTAGAGCATAGGTTTAGACACCCCTACGACCTTGGATAGGTTGGATAGATCACAATTCCGGAGAGATCGTCCGTTAGTTATTAATCTATGATATACGTTAGTCTACTATATATTTTGGGTTCTGAGCCAGAGTTTGACAACCTTACTTACCCACACCCCGATGAATTCATCATGGACCTAGAAGATGAGGACCCAAAAGAGGATAATTCCAAGAAATATTAGAAGACGAGGCGGTTTTCAATATTGACAAATCTAACACCACTATCGCCAACACCCCACGAATGGACCCTCAGGGATGAGAGAGAAGTTAAAGAGAGAGTGTTACGAAGAGTAAACACAACAGTGAGATAACAAGGAATAGATAGAGGACACAATGTGAATCGTTATGTGTTCTTTTCACATGATTGAGTGTTTTGGCCTTCATGATTGTTAAAGATGGTATAAGACATACGCAATATTTTTTTTTTAAAACAAATTCATATTTTGAAAACTCGACAACTAGGAACCCCTTAATAAAGAATTCTATGCGTTGCAAAATGAAACCTATCAATCAGAATGTCAACAACGACACTAATGCAAATAGAGGACACATCGCTAATGAGAGGCCGGTCGACAACATTAATTTGGGAATTAAGAATGCAGCCAATTGTAACGATGTTGCACCACCTGTGCAGTGTCAACCCCACCAGGCTCTAATGACTTGGAGCATGTTACTATCCGAGTTTTGCAAGCACCGACCCCCAATTTTTCATGGAAAACCCGACCTAAATGCTGCTGAGATCTGGCTCAAACATATCAAGAAGTTGTTCCGCGTGATGGAGATCATCGATGATAGCGATCGGATTGCTATGGCCATGTATCAAATGCAAGCAGAAGCTGACTAATAGTGGGACATTATTCAAATCACCAACAATTTTAAGACTATGACGTGGGCCCACTTTAAGACTTTATTTTTGGACAAATATTTTCCAATGTCGGTGAAGCAAGCTATGATACAACAATTTATGGAGCTGAAACAAGGAAGCATGAACATTACCCAGTACACTGCTTGTTTCGAAGAACTATCACGACACGTCATTGCTATAGTAACACTAACAAGTCCCGGGCGCGTAGATTTGAATGGGGCCTCAATCTTTCCATCTGGAGTAATGTGATGTCACAACAAGATGGGACATACGCTCTAGTCGTGAACAATGCTCTCATGCTAGAAAGAGAATCATTGGACACTCGACCATATCGAGAACAACTAAAGAACAACAATCAAAGGTCTGGAGGACCAATTCAAAGTAAGAACAATAAAGGCGACAACAATGAAAGTTTTGTTTCTAGCAAGCCTTACGATCGGAACAACCGGAATCAGAACCAGAATCAACTACAACAGTACAACAGTACAACCAGAACAGAAATAAGAATCCAAATCAAGGACCTAGAAGGGATATATGCAACAAAACTTGCTATGTCTGCAAACAAAAGGGTCATCTGAAGAAAGATTGTCCACAATTCCGTCAGAACAACAACCAACGGGGTCAAAAGGTGGAACCAACGCACAATAGCGACCAACTCATGGACCAGGCTACTCAAAGTCAACAATTCTGTCAGAATGAAAGAACGTCTTAAGAACCTGCTACTCATGAGCAAGAACTGTAATCGACTACCGTTAGAAGACTAGGTTAACCATCAGAGAGAGATTGCTTCGCATTTAAGTGGGACAGGTAGTACTCAGATTTTATCATGACAATAGAATTGAGGTGGCACAATACAGAAAAATAAAAAGTCAACGTAGGAGCAAGAAGCTGAGGTGCAACTCCTATCAGCTAGTATGTTTCGTAAAATTTCAAGAACGAAAGTCTCTAAGGAGATAGGTTGTAATAACCCGATATTTTTTTAAATACAAAGAAGATTTGACATTTTTTTTATAGGATTTTATATTATCATAATTGTTTTGAGATTAAATATTTTTTTGTAAACACAATGAACGGCTAGGATTATGAGTGCATATGTGAATGAGTGAAAGTGCGAGACACCGTATTAAATTTGTTTTTTATTTTTTTGGATGCACGACAACATGAACTTGGGAGGTTCATTTGTTTACCATGACGCTGGATGAAGAACAACTTTTGAGTTTTCAAGGCATTAACTTTTAGGTTTTCAATATACAACTAATGCTTTCTTAGCCATTAGTCCTAAAAACCAAACCTCTTGCCTACATTTCCTAGGCTAGGCTAATCAACTTCAAAACTTTGGCAACCAAGGAATGAATCTATCCTGAGTAACCTTCTAAATTCCAAATTGCGAATCATTGGAATTTTCTTGATGCTTTGATTTTCCCCAAAACTCTTAGGATCTGCGAACATTAATTGATTAAAGTCTATCTTCATAAGCTGCCAATGTTTTCTCCATTTCCACATCCAACACAGTAAGCTTCTATAGAGAGGTGTAGAGAGGGAAGCAAAGGTTCGGTGATAGAGAGAGTTCATTGCCGACATTGATTGTGCCTCGAATCGTCGTCGTTCTTCGCCAGAATCACACACCAAGGTAGCATCTACTACCTTTAAGCCTCAATTTGCATGATTTTGTATTTATCGCGTTAAATTTTAACCAAAGACACTACACTTGCACATGTATACACTTTTATTGCGTTGTGATTACGTGAGAGCAATGAATACCAACTCGACCATATTTTGATTAAATTATGTTGTTATACTACTTAGACAATTTTACTGTGTGGATGAGATTTTGGATGAAAGTTGTTGTTTGTGAAAATTTAATGTGATAATAGATGATGTTGCTTTGCTGCTTTATTATTGAAAATTATGAAAGGATGTTAGGATATTGTTGAGAATCTAAATGCAATAAGGTTCTATTGAGATTCTAGCTAGGCCAATTTACAACTGTTATACTGCCCGAGTTCTGTGTGAACTATGTGATAAGTAGGGTTTGTATGGGTGTTGATCGAAGTTTTGGACGGTCCAGATGTATTGAATTGTACCTGTCGGGGTGCTGGACGATCTTGATACGTTGAAAAGTACTTGATCGAGGTGTTGAATGGTCCAAATTCATTGATATGTACACGAGGTGCTGGACAATCATGACACGTTGAACTGTACTCTTTTATTATACTAGACAGTCTTGATTCGTCGAACTGTAGTCTGGGTGCTGGACGGTCTTAGGCATTGAACTATTCCCAAACTCCTACATTGGTTATGAAGGTTAAGCCTTTGATTGTTTTCCCCAAGGAAAGAATTTTAGGAAGATTAAATGATGAATCATAATTAACCTATGTGTTATTCTCAATGGTTTCTTGCTTTGCGATATCTATTTTGTTGTGCATATTTTTCGGTTGTTATTCGGATAATATTTTCTACTGAGTATCACAACTCATGGAACAAATTTCTGCCATTGGCAATATTTCATCAGAGATGTAGAAGAGCAGCTGAAGATACCACCCAAGCAGGAAGAGCAAGGCAATGAAGACGAAGGATTCAGCAAGACCTAGTTGTCATTCTTTTAGAAGCTCCGAATTTTATGAATTTATTTTTTTATGTATACCTGGGCATTTATGTCAATTCAATTATATCTATATTTTTTTTTTATCAACGAGCCTAATTCTGGTATTTCTTTTCAAATATTTGTATTATTCAAGAAATAATTTTAAAAAGAATTTTTATTAATGTCTTCGAAAATCGAGGCATTACAAACCGATGGTCTAGGCCCTTAACTAGTTAACCCCCATCCCCTTCTCACCATGATCAATTTTCTTTTCCCACCATGCTAGATCTCTTTCGACATTCCGGTCATTAAAATTAATAAAAAAAAAAAAAAATTTGGAGTCCTTACAAAGTTTGAAGAGCTTAAAATGAGAGAAGATGACACGTTCTCTCGTTGGGACAACAAACCTAGACGTTAGGCAAAATAGATAAATACAATATCTAATAATTAGGCAAAAACTACAATTCTGTTAATCGAGAATTTATTTGATAACACAAATGACTCGAATTTTCAAGTGGTTCCATCCTTCAATTGAATATTAGTAGTAAGTGTCCATGAACAATCCATATTTTACATGTAAATTGAGTAGGTTAAGTTAAATATATATCTCGCCCAATTTACGAAAGGAAATGCTGTTTGTTTACTTTCCTATTAGTATTGTCTAGTCAAACTATTGTGGAAAATACTATTCAATGCGAACTCTAAGTGAACTTACAAAATAAGAGTATGAAGGGATAAGGAGGAATGTAACATAAAGAGTAGTTGACCCTTACGAGGAACTCCCCAACCGATCTCAATAATTTTATTTCGATTAAATCTATTAACACATCAAGTTGTACATTAAATAATGTATCATGCTTACGTGACATGTAATTTTAAGTATAAAATGTAAAAACAAATCCTATAAATTTTAACTATGTGTTCAAATTAATATATCTCATAAATTATGTGACATATCACACAAGCATAATATATAACTTGAATTTTTTTTGTTAATAGCATTGCTCTTTTATTTCTCTTCTATTTTAGAGAATCGAGACACTCTAATGTGACTCAATTTGATGTCTCCAAAGTAGAGACCCAATTCCCATTCTCCATATATGGGAGGGAGACTCTCCCACCAATTGGAGATCCATCTCCATTTTTTTTTCCCCTCATAAATCACCATTAATTTTATTCTTTTTTATCTTTTGATATTAAATTGTAATGACAACAGTATCTCGATCCTATTATTTTTTGTTAAATTTTCAAAAAACACACATAAATTTGATGCTACATATCCATTTTTAAAGAAATTAGTAGCACGGAGAAGATATCGACGATCCCTTTAAAATGGGTCTAATGTTGAATATATTTCATTAAAGGTTAAATTTAAAATAAGAAAAACCAAAGAAAATTTTAGGGAAAAATATTTTATTTCGAGTCTTTGAAGATTTAGTGAGAGATGAGCTGGAAATACTCTATCCTTTAAAGTATCGCGACTAAAGGACACAATAATTCTACATGGAGCCCACATCCATTATGCGTGTGGCGAGAAATCAAATGGAATTTTTCATTTCACCCACTGAACAAAAAGATGTGTAATGGAATGTGACTTTTCGGGTTTCCGCTCAATTATTATCGACAAGCAAATCCACCTCCAGCAAAAAACAGCAATGTTTTTCTTATCAAAGGATATGGTTCATCTCTTTTACTAAGAAAAAGTGAATAAATGGACAAATTTCAGAAAGCAGAAATTCAATCATGTAAAAAGCAGAAAGAGAAGGACCATTGCCTCAATCATGCAAAAAGCAGAAAGCAGACCACAAATTACAACTCCAACTCACTTCAAATCCGAAGGCTTCTATGTATATAGATGGAATTGGGATCCAGTTGTCTGCCAAAACGATGTAAGTTGGAACCTTGTTGTGCTTCAAAACGATGTTTTATTGGCGCGCAACAAGTCTTGCTGTGCTCAATGTACAACAAAACCGCCTGTTCTGTATATGGATGTACATATGGATTGGAATAGCATTGTTTTCACTTTTATCCTTTTATCTATCTGGTGGCCTTTTATAAGGCTTTGGGATTTATCATTGTATTAGTAATGAAGCTTTTTCATTAGGAGAAAGCAATGATACTATTAAGAATTAACCAGAAATTATTTAGAAGCCCAAACTACCGAAGCTCAAGAGGGGTAAAATATCTAGCTTTTACAAGATGTTTAGTTAGAATATTTATAATACAAGTTAAAAAGAATTTAGATATTTTTCTAAGGTAAAAATATCTATGATTGTCGAATGTATGCATACAAATATTTTGTAAAAAAATACTAGAACTATTCATGGAGTAGTACAATTATATATATAGCCATTTTATATCAATCCAGTAGACACAAGTATCAAGTATCTAGTTTTACTATAATTTTACACAGTAAAAATCCTCTATTTTGCTTATTCAAACATTTTCCTTAATCCAGTTACTCACATAGTCACATTACCTTCCAACTCCCTCCTTGCACCCTACTAGGTACAATAATATTACGTGTGTGTTTTTTTTTTTTTTTTTTAATTTTTTTTACTTGAGATTTTGGTTTACTAACTGGTATGTGTTCGTAAAGAAGTAAAGTTGTAGATAAGTTAAGTAACAACGGTTCATTCTGAATTTTATAGTTCTCACGTTATACATCTTAGGGTAGTACCGAATACGCACTAAATGTCACGAACTATTCTGGCTAGTTACGAAAACGCTTAGTACAAGATACAAATTGTTTTGATTAAGTTGCCCAAATATTGGTCCTGTAACGCCCCATGTAAATTACTGACTCAACAACTTGTTGAAACCCAACCACGTGGCTCAAAATGTTTAAGTCCAAGTTGTTAGTAGTAATTTACATAGTTCCTTATATACTCAGG
>JABCMJ010022069.1:773-12030 GCA_014822125.1 Arbutus unedo | reverse complement strand
TGACTAATAGTATTAAAAAGTAGCGAATTACTATAAATACAAGTTACTTAGATGAACGTATTTATTGCAGCTTAATTTGTTTTCCGAGGCACATGTTAGTCAAACCGTTTAAACGTACAAGTCAATCAAAATCGGAAAAGTCTCAGTACACAAATTTTTTAGACACATTTGAATACACATATGTTCAAAATTATTAAATAGACGTGTAACTCTTAAATTATTAAAAACATCACGTATATTTAATAATTTTGAATATATCTATATTTAAATATTTCTGTAATATCTGTGTAGCTAAGTTAAAATCATAGCTTCCAAAAAGCGGAAGACTTTACTTGAAGTGTATTTCAAGCTTACTGGGTTTCTACGGCGTCAGCCTTTCAATACGAATCAACAACGGTCTATCGTCTCAAAAGCCTTCAACAAAACCCTAAACCCTCTCTTTTTCCCACTCAAACTCACTTCACCCGACGGCAGCTTACCTCCTCCTCCACCAACCATGGCGGAGCTAAAACTGTCTGATACTCGAGACCTAACCCGAATCGAACGCATTGGTGCACACTCCCACATCCGGGGCCTCGGCCTCGACTCAACCCTCGAGCCCAGATCCGTCTCCGAGGGCATGGTGGGTCAGACTTCCGCCCGGAAGGCTGCCGGCGTCATAGTCCAGATGGTCAAAGACGGCAAGATAGCTGGTCGCGCCGTCCTCCTCGCCGGCCAACCCGGCACCGGAAAGACCGCAATCGCCATGGGCATGGCCAAGTCACTGGGCCTCGAAACCCCGTTCGCCATGCTTGCCGGGAGCGAGCTCTTCTCCCTCGAGATGTCCAAGACCGAAGCCCTAATGCAAGCGTTTCGAAAATCAATCGGAGTTAGGATCAAGGAAGAGACGGAGGTGATAGAGGGCGAAGTGGTGGAGATTCAGATCGATAGACCGGCGACGGCGGGGGCGGCGTCGAAGACAGGGAAGTTGACACTGAAGACGACGGAGATGGAAACGGTTTATGATTTGGGGGCGAAAATGATTGAGGCGTTGGGGAAGGATAAGGTGCAGAGTGGGGATGTGATTGCTATAGATAAAGCTTCTGGGAAGATAACTAAACTTGGGAGGTCGTTTTCGAGATCGAGAGATTACGACGCGATGGGGCCGCATACAAAGTTTGTGCAGTGCCCTGATGGGGAGTTGCAAAAGCGGAAGGAGGTTGTGCATTGCGTTACACTTCATGAGATTGATGTGATTAACAGCAGGTAATAGCATTTTCTGTGCCTTTATTTATGGTGATGAAGTTGGATTTATCATATGCCATTTGTGTGTTAATCTGTTGTATTTGATGTCGGGTTCTTCTTTGTTTTAACCAATTTGTTGTTGGAACCTAGCCATTGATGATTTAAGTAACATGTATTATTGATTATTTAATCTCTCATCTAGACCTAAGTTCATTCTAGGTACCATAAGGGTTTCTTAAAGAGTAATTTGGCATGTGGCTTCTGCTTCTCTTAAAAAAGAAAACCTTGCTGCTGATGCTTTATAGTATGTTGTCCCGTGGGGTGTAGAAGCAATTAACCCATTACTATGGGATTACATTGGTATGTGGCCTTCTATTTTTTTTTTGTTGTGAAAACTTGTAATCCTACCACAGTAGCATCTAGTTTTGAGCAATTTTATTGAAATTCTTATCTGTTTGTGGATGGAGAGGTATTTCAAGTACCCCAGTTCCAGGAATGTTAAACTGCCACATGTTTTTCGAACAGCTGTGTAACAATTTGGCATTATTGTAAGAAGAAGAATATCTGAATATGGTTTTGTGTCAGTATGCTCTTGCTGTGAATTTTCTGGTTACTTATACCCGAGGGGGTGAGTGTTTGCCATCATTTTGTGCCTTCATGTTGGCATTCAGTTCACTGCAATTTCACTCTGTTATTCTTCCTAATCAAAATTCCTATTAAATTGGAAAATCAGTCCTTACCTCAGTTTGTATACGTGTGAATTTCAGTAAATAGCAATCTCGTCATTTGGAAACCACAAAAGAACAGAACTTATATCTTAAATGCCATTCAGGTTGGCGGTTTTAGTAACTCTTCTTTCATTTTCTTGATGGCTTTCTCGCAAGTTTTGGAATGACTTAACATGTTTTTTTATAGGTACCTTTAGTTTCTTCATTGGTGAATCTGACCCAAGCCTTTGAAATGTTTTTGGAAATATATGACTCCTTTTGTTCAAGAGTATGAATCCTTTTTGCAAATTTGTATTTATTCAGTTTTTCTTGTTCCTTTTCTGTCTTAAGGTACACGAGATTAATTCCAAGTTGGTTGCTGTTTGTTTGTGTTTTATGCTTAGACCTTATGGAGTTCTCGGTAGGTGCATATGAATGTGAATTTAAAGAGTTCAGTTTCTTAAGAATCAAATAGCACATTCTTGGTTGACACCCTGGCAGTTCTCGTGTCCCGCCTTGTCGTATGTGTTATTTTATTTAGAACTGGATACTCTTTGAACATTCGAAAAAATGCATATCCCAGAACACGATGCCATTGACAGAGCTCATTGAAGAAAATGAATTTGTAGTCGACCGCAGTTGATTGGGACCTGAGGCTTAGCTTGGTTTGGTTTATACTCTTCGGACACATTGTGGGATAAACTAGAGTAGTATATTTAAATTATCATACACATGGAGGTCATCGTAGCTTGCCCAATTAGAAAGGTGATTATATAGATTGCACATAGCATACATGCATTTGTATGGACACTCAAACAAACGTAGACCACAGATTTTTGAAAAAGAAAAACAAATGTCTCTCTACATGGATGATTGTGTAGAAACCTTGTTTAAACAGAGCCTGATAAGAAAGTGGATGGAGTAATTAGAAGTTAGGAAACTTAGTGAGGATTAAAAGTTTCAGAGATTGAAGTATTGACCCAACAAAGAATTTGACAGTTTGTTGAAGTTCCAAGCAATGATCTTAGGATGTAGAGGGGTATACGAGTTGATGAAAAAAATTTGTATTGAAAAAGTGAGTGAAATAATGAGAGGATTGATTGGTTGTCACCTAAAGGCTAGGTTTCCAGCTTGCAATTTGCTTGTCCTTGCAAGGGATGACAAGATAGCTGCTGGTTATTATGTTAGCCAAAGTCGGCAAACGTTTGAGAAGAGTGTGCCAAGAGTCCATGGAACTTGGGGAAATTGGGCCGAACATGGCCTAGGAAGTATTTATATGTTATTTTGCTTGCGTGTCCATCAGTCCTATGAATTGTTTGTACTAAGTACTGCTTCAAATGGCCTACAAATTCTAAACATCTTTTCTTTTAGCTTTTAGACATGTAATGCAAGCTCATGTTTGATATTACTCCAGAAACCAACCATCGTGTCAATCTGTGCTAGCACTATACTTTTTCCTGTGAAATAGCATTTGTTTTTCCACTTCCAATTTTATGTGCATGTGGTTAGCTATGAAGCGCGAATACTTGTAGATGGGAGTCATATCTGTTTCGGATACCAATACTCAGATATGTATCCTAAAAGTATCCACAATATAGAAGTTATTTTTTTGGTGTATCGGATATGTTTTAGATACTCTATATAACGTATCTAAATTTTTTATGAAAGTAAGATTGTGACACTTCTTGCATTGTATTAGAGTAAAATTGTTTGAAGTACAAAAAAGTATAAATTTTTAACAACTCTCTTTAGAGAGAAGGATGTAGTAAAATAAGACAATATTATAATTTTACAGTATATTGAAAATTCTTATTGTGCAATACGTATTTCGTATAACTTTGGGTTTTAACAATTAAACAAGTAATAAAGTAAACATAAAAACAACACTAGAAAAATACAATAGTTTACCACCATCCTTGTAAGGTTATATTTTAATTTAACATATCCTAGCCATACCAGTATCATATTTTTTCGGATTTTCTCGTATCGCCTTGTCCGAATCCTATATCGGTATCCAAGCTTCAGTGGTGGCTAGAATTCTCAATGTGAAATAAAGAGCATCATAGGTTCGGAAGACAAGGGGGAAGCAATAATGATAGTTAGGAGGCTATAGACATCACTGTTAGAGATAAAATCACTATTTGATAGAATAGTTATGTTGATGGTGCCTTGCTTTGCGCTCTCCTCTACTCCAGATATTTCATTTTTCCATTGGTATAAAACCAATGATGTGACATTTCGTTAGCATGTTGGGTGAGTTTGTTGAAGGTTTCTATTATCTGTTGTTATTTGTTTGTACAACCTAGATAGTAGACCTTGTCCGAATGATATAATGCTAAAGGGTTTGGAGCTTCACTGAAAAGGCTGAGGTGTCCACGTGCAAAGCGTTCCAGTGCATGTGAAAAATTGTGCCTGTAAATAATTGGTTGAAGGAACAGCTCAAAGACGCAAGATATTACATTCTTGTATGAGGTCTTGGTGGGTTACCCATTGGGCCATTTCTGAACAGATGGCTCAAATTGGGAGAATGAAATTTCTTGATGCTTGTTAGTTATTATACTTAAAGATTCTTTGAAACAAGTTTTATGTAAACCTTCAATAGTTTAAGAAACTTCTGGAATGCTAAAGAATGTTTTTTCGTTACAGAGGATTTCTTTTTACGATGATGTTAGAAACCCAACGACTTCAATCGTATGGGTATGTAGGCTGGTAGGAAAGACTACTATCGTTTGTGGGTGACATGTTATGATAAAATTATTTTTCCCTTGGCTATACTTGCCAGAGGAAATCTTTTCCTGTGATTCATATTCTGGGAGTTGGTGGTAAAACTATAGGGCTCTCTTCTTTACAGGAGTATTCATCTGAACATTTCAAAAAGCATCAAATGCAGCATTTTCTGATTCTTAGCGTCTTTTTACCCCCATTCAATTTCAGGACACAAGGATTTCTTGCCCTCTTCACTGGTGATACTGGAGAAATCCGTGCTGAAGTGAGGGAGCAAATTGATACAAAGGTTGCAGAATGGAGGGAGGAAGGAAAGGCTGAGATTGTGCCAGGTGTCCTCTTCATCGACGAAGTCCACATGCTCGACATTGAATGTTTTTCTTTCCTAAACCGTGCTATAGAAAACGAGATGGCACCCATACTGGTGGTTGCCACTAACAGAGGTATCACCACAATCAGAGGCACAAATTACAAGTCCCCACATGGAATTCCCATTGATTTCCTTGATCGTCTACTCATCATCTCTACGCAGCCATACACGGAAGAGGAAATCCGTAACATTCTTGACATCAGGTGTCAAGAGGAAGATGTGGAGATGTCTGGAGATGCAAAAGTTTTGTTGACAAAGATAGGAGTAGATACGTCATTGAGATATGCCATCCACCTAATCACAGCTGCCGCATTGGCTTGTCAGAAGAGGAAGGGAAAAGTTGTGGAAATGGACGATGTCAGTCGGGTTTATGAACTGTTTTGGGACGTGAAGAGATCAACGCAGTACTTAATGGAATATCAGAGCCAATACATGTTCAACGAAGCACCTACTGGAGACGCAGACACAGATGAAGCCAATGCGATGGTCTCTTGAGACTATTCAGACATGGAAATTTACGACTGTTTGGAGTAAAGATTCGGTAGAGGAAAATGAAAAGCAAAGTGAAAAAGTAAAGATCTGACGGTCTAAATTTGACCTTTTTGAGTTACTTGTAATTTCCCTCCACAAATCCCTTTCTCCCTCCACAAATCCATTTCTGAATCCATGATCCAGATACTGCCTACGTGTTTGTGATCATGCACTTTGTTAATTTTGTGCAGCAACTACCTCGTCGTAGAGGATAATCAGATTGTGTGTTTTATTATATTTTTCATGTTCTGAGTTATGATGACTGGAGATTGGTAGGTGTAATCCATTTTGCACCATTCTCTTCTTTATCTACGGAATTGATTTTACCAATTAATATTCTCTCCCGTAACCCCCGACACTAACAAATGTCTATCTCTTTGTATTCTCTCTCTTCAAGTTTCAATATCGAATTTTTACTTGCATAGGAATGAGTATTGGTAAGTGAAACGTTATCCTTCAATGAGGGGCAAGCCTAATTATGCGAAATAATCCTTTCTATCATTACGCAGGAAGTCAATTAAAGAACCCATTGGTGAATGATCATCACGCAGTGGGAACAGGCAAAGAGGTCGAGACTACAAGTATGCAGCCAAGAAAAATCAAGGCTTCTATACTTGAGTGTTACAAAAATTAGCTTTGTTTCCTTTTCATTTTCTACTTCCTTGTGGCTTGCATTCGAACTGGCACATAGTATTTTTCTCAAGTTCCTTTGGTCAAGTTCACAGATAAATATTGAGTGCATGAATAACAATATCTATTATGTCACCGGTAATTTTTATTTTTAAAAAATCCTCAAATGAGACTAAATTTTGTTCCCCATTGCAATATTAGATTTGCCATGACCTAATATAGGACTTTAAAGTCACACGCTTTTAGAATATTTGTCATTTGTTTTGGGAAATGTGATACTATACAAACCGATTTTTCGAACACGTTTTAAAATAATGTTGTATCTGCTTTTATTTCAAAATATACCACTTGTCATTGTGCATAAGAATTTGATAGCGTTGGGCTTCTCTCGAATTCGGATTTGGACACATAATTGGGATTCTCTCATGCTACAAAGATGTGTAAAATATCCTCCCATCTTATGATTACTGGCTATCAAACTTAGACACTGGCTATCAAACTTAGACGAGTCCTCATCCTCTTAGTTTTCGTCCAAAATCGTGGTGAAGTCAATGAATATCAGTGTAACGTTTCGATTTTTCAGAACATTAAATAATTTATTTAAACTCTTTATTTTTTTAAAAGATAGGAATTAAATTGAAATACCAACAATTATTTATTAATTTAAGTTAAAACCAAGTTTAAAAACGCATAATAGAGAAATGACCAAATTACCCCTCAGGGTTTGCATTTATTTCATAACATTAAAGTAAGTGAAATATTAGAGTAAAAACTAAGGGTGTGGCATCTAGGCGAACATCTCAACACTCGGCACTTTTTGCGTGAGTTGCTCTTTCGTCTAAGTAATGAAACTCAGTAGATAAAGTTACCCAAAAAATCAAACTCACAGGTGATACAACATGCAACAGATATATATGCTAAACAGTTGAGATATTAAGCAGAACAATAAATAACAAGCAAAAAATACTAACACCTCGGTAAGCTTTATTAGATCAATTTATGTTTTTAGGTACACCATAAAGTATACCATCTCCTCCATCAAACACTAGCACAAGGCTCTTAGTTGACATTGACCAGTCATTGCCTACCCTTGGATCATAATTCGAATCATAACCTAGTAAGAAAAGAATCTTCTACCATTCTCTCAAGTCAATACCTACCTCACCCTATCTAAACCTCGCGAACATGACATCACTAGGTCCAGTCTCTACATAATTTAGTCACTTCTCCTAATATACTCAAAGACGTGCAGTACACTAGTTGTCATTCCCTCGGGGTACGGAGTTGGCTTCGCAGACATCCCTGAAGTCACCCTCTTCCGTCTCCAACTCCTCCTAGTAGGAGCCCTTAAGTCAGTATATCATAATCAACATCTCAAACCACAATATCATGCAACACTAGGCCAACCACACTAGGTTATTAATTTCTATTAAACTTCTCTCATAAAATTCTACAGTGTTCTCTACTTTATAATGCATACCAATACCCTTCGCTGCATTATTCAAGTGCCGTTCGAACTAATGTCCCTAACGTATTTCTATGTTTCCCCAAAGTAACCCCAAATCACATATCAAGTTCTTAATCTAAAATATCTAATTCCTTTAACATCTCAGTATTCTACATAACTATTCCTTAAACCTCGGGTAGCATAACAGCTAAACCCGGAACAACGACGACAATAACAACAGGCTTTTCCTCAAACCTTATCTCATGCTTCTCATAGTTCTACTAATCCACATTACACAATGCATGCATACATCTCATAGGATATCAACATACATAATAACTACAAGTTGATACATGTGCGCTGTGTAAAAACAAAGTTTAAACTCCGTAAAACGGTATCTAAAAGCAATAAAAATGATCTGAAAACAACTTAAACATTCTGTCAAAACTACATGTTTTTTCAACAGGCCGCTCAAGCGAGCTAGAAATTACGAGTACTGAAAAATAGAACACTAGACAAAATCTGATAAAAATTCAGGAGGTCGCTCGAGTGAGCCTTCATTTTTTTTAGATTTTGGGTTAGGATTTTCTATAAAAATTAGATTGCACAGACAGAAATAAACCTGAATAGAACGCTTATTTCACCAAATTAACTATTGGAGACGACAATACATGATCGTAACATGCTTTCCCCTAATTCATTTGATCGTTACAAACAAAACAACACATAAAATCAAATGTTTAAGCAAAAAATAACAAGAACAAACATTAACATGCAAAGTTCATTCTAACATGCTTCAATATGAAATTAACAATAGAAATCAAGACTCTAGGCTGGTTGGTAACTAAACCTACCTCAATTCGAAGATTAAAGCTCAAACAACCACGATCCGTTGACGCTGAAAACAATAGACAAAACCTCCCCCTCTTGCTAGAACTCTCAGAAACTCAATTTCTCTCTCAAATGCTATATAACTTCTGATTTCATGATGTAAAAAGAAGAAATAGAATTCCCCTTCCCCTACGTATATATAATAAAATATGGCGACAAATACTGGATTCATGGTCATCAAGTCGCAGCAAAACGATTTTTCCTCATCAATTCGTCATAACTCTCAGATCTCACAGTTTCAGATAGGTCAAAGAAGGCTGATTGGTGCTGGTGGGTCAAGAATCTGCATCGATGAGTCTGGCGGTGGTGCAACTGGGTCAGAAAAGTGTGATCATATATTCTCAAGTGAGCGAGGTCGTTAAGAAATGTACAGATGTGCTAGAGCTCTCGCCTGTAGGCACATGGGTATAGGCCGACTCATGTTACTCCAACTGGAGAATATTGTCGTACTCTCAATATAGGTTATGTAACCAACGTCGCACCAACATTCGCTTTCTGGTGGAGGAGTAGTATGCAAAGTCTTTTTCCAACATTCGCTTTCTGATAGTGCGAATGATGACTTCCTCGGCTCCGTACTTCAGTCGTCACTTGAAACAATTAGAGTCTCTAGGTATGAATTGTTTCCTATTGTGGCACTAGCTTCCCACGAATTGAAGCTAATGTCCGACGATTTTGACGAAGACATCCTATATTTGAAAATGTTTACGATACTTGGTGAAAAATAATAATTTTGGTAAAAATAACAGAAATTAGTAAATAAGACATTATCTACCCCAAGTGTGCCCGTCGAACCTTATGGTACCCTGTAAGAACCCAAAAGTTTTTAATTCAATAGAATTTTTTTTTAAATTTTAACTGTAATTTTTTGAAATTGATTATGCAATTATGCTATTTGCACATTTTATTTTATTTTATGCATGATATTATGTGGGCTTATGTATATTCATGTATTCTTGTGTATGTGGACTTGACCAAAATCTTAGCCCAACATAAATCTTGATCTTAGACCTTGACCCAAATCCTTTTTATTTGAGCACATTAGCCCATTTAGTGGCCCAAATCAGTGACTATACCGTGGGTACAATCACACTAGATTTTTTTCCATGTCATCTTCACTCTCACATATTTGTTTATCACACGTGCTGAGTTTTTATACATAATCTGCAGAAATAATTTCTTAAAAATCTCACTTCCCCAATGAATTTTCTTCACTTGCTCCTCACTCATTTCCAAACCACCCAAACTCATGGTTTTACCTCTAAACCCCCTTCTTCCCCACATTGATGCTGCAGAAATCTTCTTGAACTTTCAATGGCAAGTAGTGCTAAAATTAGTTCAATACTCAACTCCCATGTGCACACTTGTGCAAGCCTTAGATATTCTCACATTCTTCTCCTATAAATAAGGTTTCATTCTTAGTATCTTCACACACTTAACATTGAATTCAAAGTTGGAGTGAGTGTGAGTTGAGAGTTTCAGAAAATCTACAGAAATTTTAGAGAGAGGGAGAGAGAAAAGAGTTCTATCTATGGGTTCTTGTCAATTGATGGTCAAATTCTTCAATCCAAAGTGTAATCGAGCTTATTTATATCCAGTCAGCTTTTTCGTGACCTGTAGCCATCCAGTCAGGCCATCAAGTCAAGTTTTTCGTGACCTGTTGCCATCCAGTCACCTTTTTTGTGACCTGTTGCCATCTGGTCACCCATATCCTGATCTATACCTATCAGGTCACCCATCCGGTTATCCATATCCTGACCTATACCTATCAGGTTATCCATCAGGTTACCCATCCGGTCACCCATATCCTATCCTATAACTATCAGGTTACCATCAAGTTACCCAACTGGTCACACATATCCTAACCTGTTGTTACCCCAGTCGATCATATCTTGACCTATTGCCGTTCGGCCACCCATATTGCCATCATGTCACCTATACCTAGAACGTGAACTGAAATTCTTCAATTAAACATTCTGGATATAATCTTAATTATGAATTTTGTTATGTTTATTTAATATTAATTACTTCCAATGATATGCATTACTTAATGTCTTAACTTTTCTATTTGTACATGTATGGTTAAGTACACTTGGGGATAAATTATGAACATGATTTAGATAATTATGAACATGAGTATTCAAAGTCTAAGAATCGTACACCGTACGTCACATATCATGAGATTTTGATCGAAACTATGTTTTGAAAAACACCAATATATGTGTAATGAGTTTGAAATTACTCTTTGGGAGATGTGTTAGGATGTTTTGAGTCGAGATATGGCTTGAGCTGAACTGAGTTTGGTACCACTGTTTGGGAGCGTGAGATACGAAAGTCAATGTTTGGGTACACTAGCTTCGGTTGAGAGGTTCCGCTTAGAGACTGAGACCATATCAATTGGGAACATCCTGACATTATTTTTAACAATCGATTTTGACTTATGAGCAACGCTTGTGTCGACCCGAAATTTAGAAATATTGAAATAAATTTTTGAACATATATAGGAGTTGTCAGACACGAAAGTTAGAAACCTAGGGATTGGTTATAGACGTTGACTTGAGGGACGTTATCTCCTGCATTTTACTTTGATTCAAATTTTAGAATTCATTATTTGATGCTTCCACGTATCGTTATTAAATATCATGTGTTACAATGCAATCTATTTGTTATCCCAATTACCTATTTATATTATTATCTTGATCATGCATCATATGGTCTATTACACAAATTGGATTT
>JABCMJ010022068.1:0-17096 GCA_014822125.1 Arbutus unedo | reverse complement strand
GGGGGGGTTTGTAAACCCTTTGGTCAGTGGCACCAATGTGTTTGAGTTCCTACAAAGGGAAAGAAGGAAAGTACGTAAGACTGTATCCATAATGTCGCTATGTGTATCCGTTTGTAGAGGATAGATTCATGAATGGGGATGTAATACGTGGAAGTGAGGCACTTTGTTTGTGATGTTGAGTAACTAGGCATCAAGGAGTGCAATCTGCCCTCTTCAGTGACATGAATTGATATTTGGTTCACCTGTCTTTCTACAACTGCATAAAGACTAATGCCATACTGATCTATATGGTATACTGCACTTGAGTGTTTATGTTGTTTTGCTGTGGATGAAGATAACAAGGTGTACAAGTGTTGATTGGGAACTTCTATCTCGAGGATCCATTTCTATGCAAAAATTATGTAATCTTGCTCTTGACAGAGATTGTTGAATGTATTTTAGTCGAGAAAATTTTGAATTCTCCATTGTGATATTAACACTGAGCTTACTGTGACCAGGTTGATTTATTTTGCTTTGAGTGTTTTATCATACTGATTGGATCTTCTAGAATTCTGCAATCCAAAGCTTTGTATCTTCAAATGATTTTTGTGGTTTTCTATGGGGTTTATGTATGGAATAGGTAGTAGGTGGTTTCTCCATATGGTGGATGATACTAAGAAGTTGAAGTATGTTGTTCCCTATATACACAAGTATTAACTTGATAGTTGTTTTAGGCCACTAACTGTGAGCAAGGGATGCTTTAAAATTTCTCACCAAGGATGTGTTTGAGGAGCTGTGTTCTTTTGAACTCAGTAATCTCTTGATACTAAGAAAACTGATATAATTGATGTGAAGTGGTTTGCTTGTTGAAAATGTCAGTCCTTTAATGTTGGGATTCTGGTGTTTGTATCTGAAGGGGATAGTGGGTTTCATGCGGACTCATGGATATGGTTGGTTGTGGTGTGATGTGGACAGGGAGGCAACGGCTGTGGTGGTGGTGGTGGTGGTGGTGTTTTATTCAGATCGGTGACACTTGTTTGAATTGGACTGGTTTAACATGAGTTCAGACAGCAGGAGTAGGAGCAGGAGCAGGAGCAGGAGCAGGAGCCCAGTGGATCGTAAGATCCGTACTAGTCGTTATTCCCATCGTGATGCACCTTACCGAAGGGAACGTGGGGGTTTCAGGTGGTCTTAGTTTCCATTATCTCTAGTTGTTCTTTCATCCATTTGACTAAATTTTTTAAGATATGTCAGTTGGGAAGCGAAAGAAGAGATCCTACTTATGCGTCTCTTACGAATTTGTATGTGAGGATCTTTGAAGATGAAGTCAGAGTTCTGCTGCTTTTGTTGGTTGGTAAGGGAGACTCGAACTTGAGTCACTTCCTTGGGGAATGCAAACCTAGGTCACCGGGTGTTTACTAGGGACAAACTCATAGTGTTGCTTTTTTATATGTAGTATTGGTACTTTTTTTTGTTTCAATGTATTGGATTGTTTTTGGCTCATATGTGTAGACTGGAGAGCTTCTTCAGAAAGCATGTTTGAAAGGGAACATGTTTCTATGGCCATTCTTCTTAGGCCAATCTGGATATTGCATGGCTGTTAACATCTCATATGGTTTATCGTAGCGGTGTTCTACAGCATAGCACATAACTGGGAATGCATTTTTGGCTGTCTTGTTTGGATAATGCAAGTGTTCAGATATCTAATTGTTGTTCAATGTTCACTATCAATTTGGATCTTCAATCCTTGGGACATATGTGGTATTTTAACTGAGGGTGTGTTCGGTTGAGTGTTTTTGAAACGATTTTTGGAAAAAAAACTATGAGATGTTGTTTAGTATAAGTGTTTTAGAAAAAAATTGAGAGTTAAATTTTTTTGGCATTTTCGAGGTGTCTTTTTCTCTCTCTTCTTTTATAGAGAGATGAAGTTATTTTAGAAAAAAGTAAAAATGTTTGGCAAACTTTTTCTAGAAACTTGTTTGGGAAAAAATTTCCCAAACAAGCAAACAAACACACCCTGGATCTTTCACAAAATTGATCATCCCACTCAAGCAGTGCTGGCAGCTCTCTGATACTAAATTTGTCCCACTGGGAGGGGGTTTGGGCTGTTGTGATGTAGATGGTGTTCTCATCTATGAGCGTCTCCTTGTGTTTATTTGTCACATGCTACAAGGGGAAAAAATATGTCTCTTATTTTACTGCTATCATTCTGTTTTTAAAACCTCTTTTCTGCAGTACGTGGAGAATCACACCATAACTAGTTTGGAATTTTTTTGGTTTTTGAGATGTAGGGGTTTGTGATACAAATTATTTTCTCTGGAGTAACAATTGTTGTCTGATCTATTCCAGCCAGAACAATTTGTGCAAGAACTGCAAACGGCCAGGTCACTATGCCAGGGAATGCCCTAACGTGGCAATCTGCCACAATTGTGGTCTTCCAGGGTAAGATTCCTGTTACGTACTATCTGATTATCCCATGCTTATCTATCTATTCAGTACTACATCCAACGTTTTAATTTCTAGATGTGTTTTCTACATCATTTCCTGGCAATGAATTTCCTAGTTTGTGTTGTTTTGTGTGCGTGCCTGCGTGGCTGAAATTCACGGGATGCTCTCTGAATTTTGTTGCCTAATGGGCTATGTAGGCATTGCTTGCTTAAATTGCATCTTGATTGTTACTTTTTTTTGGTATACGTGTTGTCGTACAGTGGCTTGAACTTGTAACTTATTTGATAGGTAGTACTTAGATTAACTGCACAGATTGTTGCATGATATTCCTTTCATGGGTGGTCAATTACTGGTTAGATTTCTTGGCTGGGCACTTTTGCCATACCTTCGACTACTTCTGTGGTGATTTTGAGTGTAAGAATGTGAGGGGAATGTATCAAGGAAGCCTGATATGCCTCTTCATGCATCTATCCAATAAGTTTGATTTGTCTCTTGAGCCAAGTTAACTTGTTCAAGTTTGAATTGACTGATCGTTGTTTCTATTATAACTTTTATATTTGTCAAGTTCCATGTTAACCATGCATTGCAAACCACAGGCACATTGCATCTGAATGTTCCACAAAATCACTGTGTTGGAACTGCCGAGAGCCCGGTCACATGGCTGGCAGCTGTCCAAACGAGGGCATCTGCCACACCTGTGGTAAGGCAGGACACCACGCTAGAGACTGTTCAACTCCCCCAATGCCACCCGGGGACCTGAGGCTGTGCAACAACTGCTTCAAGCAGGGCCATATTTTGGCTGAATGTACTAATGAAAAGGCTTGCAAGAACTGTAGGAAGACAGGTCACCTCGCACGTGATTGCGCGAACGAACCTGTATGCAACTTGTGTAATGTGGTTGGGCACCTGGCTAGAGCATGCCCAAAGGCGAATGAAATCGAAGAGAGGGGTGGCGGAGCTCGTGGTGGTTTTGGTTTTGGTGGTGGTGGCGGTGGTTATAGAGACATTATATGCCGAAGCTGCCATCAGCCAGGTCATATGAGTCGGGATTGCCCGGGCCCTATGATGATCTGTCACAATTGTGGGGGAAGAGGACACCTTGCTTATGAGTGTCCCTCTGGTAGGTTTTTGGATCGTTTTCCCTCCGGGAGGTTTTTAGACCGCTTTCCCAGGAGATACTGAACGCTGGAAGTATTATTCTCAAGTCTTTTATAACTTTCGGGTGACATTTGCTTAATGGGTTATCAGAATAACTGCAGGCTTGTTTGGTTTGTCATAAAATTTGTCAGAATCTCAACTTGAATATTTGGGGTTGGAGTTTTCTTTATCTTGGATTGATTTGTAGAATTTTTATGCTAGATATGCGTGTTGATTGAGAATCGAAGCATTTGATTCCGATTACTGTTGATGGGTTCTGTTTGCGTCTGAACAGCATGGTTGATCTTGTTCAGTTTTTATGAGAATATGTATGGTATTGTGGTTCCTCGTGGTGATACATACAAAACAAAGTGCATAGAGAGAGACACATCTGAAAACTGATGTTTGAAGTATTACAGAAAGAGCATGTTCTAAAGAACTTTCCAGGTATGCATTTTGGAATTCAATTTTGTGAATATTATTCTCATTTTTATTGATTGAGAGAAAATGAGTCAAATTTTGTCCTTACCAAAACTTATATTGCACAAATAAGACTGACATGCTCTCAATAGGTAACGTTTATCCTGGAATAAAATTGCACTCTGTTTCGCAAGGGATCAAAAGAATTGTTTGAGTAATTTTTTTAAGAGAATATAGTAGATAAAAATAATATTCTTGTAATTAATAATATCGTTTATATAAATAAAAATAAATATAAAAAGAAGGTAACATATGATTAGGGTGAAATAATTATCCCTTCCAGAGCTACAAAATAGCTTTCCAAATATCATATTCGTATCTAAAAATGTAAAGAAAATTCGGATGTAACAATTCAAATACTATTCGGAGTGATGAGCAATGAATTATTTTATGACCCCAACAAACAGGCCCTGGTAAATGCTCTCTCTCTCTCAGTACATGGTTATTTTGATATAGAATTGTCACCCAAAAGAAGCTCTCTATTAAACACAATTGTAGTTTTAAGGAAATACTACATTATTTCAGATGGGCATTCCTGTTTAGTGTTTTTCAGAAAGTAAAAAACCCAATATAAAAACGAATACAATAGAGTTGACCTAGTTCAATCCATTTTCGCGAACTACCGACCCGAAATATGTAAATGGGCTTAGGAAATTGCAGAAACCATATATTGACATCTATGTGATCCTCAGGAAAGATATTAATGCTTTTTTCCTGCAAAATAAAAGGAAGAAAGATCATTTCAAGAAAGATCCACCCTATTTTGTTTATATTTATTTCCTATTTTCATTTTCTGGAGAACAACATAAACCTGTTGGTTGACGTCTTTCGAAACTTGTTTTTCTGAGGGAAAATGTTCTGGAAAAAGCATCACTTAATGTTCTGGAAAAAGTCACGAATACCATTTTCGGTCTAAACTGAATTTGTTACTATATATGAGTATCTTGTGTCTGCACAAGTAGTATCTGGTAAGTATTTTGAAAATCTAATTATGAAATAGCAACCAAACAAAGCTGATTTCCAAGAGAATCGCCTTTTGCCAGTACAAGGAATTAATTTCTCCTACGAAATCACTTACACATATTAATTGGTCGGTTTGCAGAGAGATATGCGAACAGAATTGCGAGAATGATGAGAAGTACAAATATCTGCAATCAGATCAATGTACAATCAGTCACACATTCCTTCAGATAAAATAAAAGGTAGAAAAATCATAGCAAAAGCTCACCAGAACTGAATTGTATCGGGGCTCGCTCCGGATTATGTAAGATTTTCTGGTGAAGTGAAAAAAGTGTCAGATGTTGAGCAACACAAACAATCATGAAGGAAAAGTAGAGTTTATAACAGACCTTTTAGCTAGGGTTCCTGACTCTTTGCAAGTTTTCTGAATTGCATCTATTCTGCTTAATGTTTTTGTGGCATTCGGATCATTCTTGTCAATCTATAAGTATAGCAAGGTTATAGTGACTGGAAATATGGAATCTTGTGAAGAAAACCCCAAAAGCTAAATGCAGATTCAAAGTTCAGCCTAGACGTGAAAAATCCCAACTTGCATACGAAATGTCCTCAAGTGAATGAGAAAAAACCACCAGATTCTAGCTGTGCACTTGGGATTTAAAAATAAATATGAGAAAACTAAAAGATCTACACTTAATATGCAAGATGCATTACCCAACTGCTGCTCATCTCAGCTTTCAGAATCAGTTCTCCCAACAAAAAATTCAGAAACTTGTTGATAAGAGAATGTTATCACCAAATAACAAAGGTAGTGAAGGTTCATGCACATTCAACTAACTCCAGTGGAAATACGAATATAGAAATGCCTTAACAAAAACTTCAACTAGCAACGACTACCAAATCAATCATTAAATTCTCTCTTTTATGAAAAAGCTCCATGGATGGTCTTTTATTTTCGTAACTGCTCTTCTTGAAATCAAAATCTAAAAACATTCTGCATCAGAAAGCAAGTTCCAAAATCCTCTTCCTTTGACTGTGTCTCTAAAAGGAAATAAATGATATATTGAGTATCATGTCTATCCAGAAAAAGGTTCAACTTGTTTTCCAAACGTGTGCACGTGATCCTTCCGTGTTAGCTAAGCGCATATTTTTCAGTCATTGAGTCATACAGATAAATTCAGCACTTAAATGTGTGGTTGCAACAGAATCATTAATGAAATGGAACACATACCAGTTTAAAATTTTATCAAGCATCATACCTTTGACTTCAGCATGCAAGAAAAATCAAAGAAAGCTCCATAAACATCTGACATATCTTCCGTCCGTCCAATAATTTTAGCAGTAAGACCTTGAAAAGAAAACATAATAAAAGGCGAAAAATTAAGAAAAAACTGAACTGGGATTTAAAATAAGAATTAAGGAAAAAGTAAACATAGATTTAAAATAACTTCGCGTGTATATTGTTCCTTCGTGTGATGTGTGTGTGTGTGTGAGAGAGAGAGAGAGAGAGTTTTGCCCATTTCAAACATGATGATAGAAAAGAAGGTAGAATATAGCTTGAACCATCTGGAATTAAAGCAAATTCCCAATGGGGTATAGGCAATCTTCCTTAACCGCTTGAAGGAATAAGTGAGAAGTGGGAAAATTATTCCCAAGGAAATTGACTAAAGTGAAGCAAGGAAAAAGGGAGTTATTTTCTTGTCTATGTTCATTCAATAACAGAGTTTTCGAGAAAACTAAACTTTAGTCGCTCATTTGCCAGAAAAAATAAAGCAGATATGAGAAAAAGTCTCCAACTTCAAAACCCGTGTCTCCATCAACTCAATTCAATGTGCAGGATTCAACTGCTGGATGTGGGTTTGTAATGACAGAAAACAAAAAAGAAACAATGAAGACGAGTTCGGTGGAATGGTGTCAAGAGGAAGAGACAGCACCCTCATAATATTACCCTTTTTCTCGAAAGGAAAAATAGAAGTCAACGTTACTAGCATGATAAGTCAAATGAAAGTCAGTGTTGAAAGAGAGTTATCTTACCACGCCTCATTTTTACTACACCTTTGAAGACTTCAAGATTGTTATAGCATAAAGCTAATGTTCCAATTGCCATAATCTGGTAAGAGCGCCAAGGAAATGAGAAGCATGTCCATAAAAGTAGATTTCAAAGCTCAACAGCATTTATAATTATTCTAAAGCTGCATTTTGTAAAATTAAGTAAAAAGAAGAGCTTCCCAACTGATTAATTTACCTGCATATCAAAGGTCAGACATGATACAAAGTGGGTATATGTTTGATGCATTAGACAAATGTATCTAAAAAATCCCAACTCAACAATACACAGAAAATCTCTGGATTTAAAGACTGTTGCAAAGCTAATGACAGCAAAAGGAAGATAGTGAAATTTGAAACCTGAAGATTCCAAGAATAGGCCAGAAAAAAAGAATCCAAATCATCATCTATAAGACAATAAAGCAAAACACCCTGCATCAAAATAATCAGACCATTGACTCCCGAGATAAAACCAAGACTATTCCCATAGTGCTGATGTCTAGTTTCTAGTCTACCGTGGTTTCGTAGAAGGGAGGATATCAATTGAGGCAGTTAAATGGCTAACAATATTTTGTAGTTAAGATTAAAGTTATTAATCTCGTTCCCTGGTACGGGTACCAGTGTCTACTGACGTACCGTTCTGGATTTTATTGCTAAAATTAATATACATTTCTCAAAAAATATTTTTTAATAAAAAATTATACTAGACATATAAAATAAAGCCTCACAACTTGAAACAAATCACCACACATAAAAGGGGATGATTTTAGTCCCACTTTATGTCTAATTACCCAAAAATCATTAATTGATTTTTTTTTAAATACGGACCGGTACGGTATCGAAACCCTTCTCTAAGGAACTCTTCCAGTAATGAAACCCTTCTCGTGGGAACTTGCGTTGCAGCACATTCCCAAATTTTCTGTTCACGTTCTAGATTGGCAGCTAACTTCATATGTGCTCAACCAGTAATTTCTTGATCGATGAATATTGACTACACACGCACATGCACAAATTAAACTATCTACTCACGGAGAACTTCACAAATCAAATTGGTAAACAATGCTGACATGTGATTGGCATGTAAAGATTTGATTGGCATGCGAATGTATGTCGTATCATTTGGATTCGGAAGATTAACTTTTAACATAATAGAGTAGCAAAACAACAAGGATTTGAGGCATCTGAAAATATACTTGTGGAATTGCACAAAATCGGAAGATAGAAGGGGCTCGCAAAGCCGCCATGTACGTCAGGCAATCCTCTACATGTATCAAAGCATTTGTGACCATGTCATTTAGGCACTGCACTGCTTTGACCGAGTTTTCCTCATATTTTAAGTCCTGAGACACACAATAGCGAAGTATGTAATCACAGAAAACGGGCCCAAACATAGCTTGTTAGCCATATGACTTGTTTTTGTTATAGCATCTTTTGAACAAAAACTTAAAAGTACAAGACAAACCTCAAGTTTGTCGACGTATTTACTCCAAATTTGGCGAGGCCAAAACATGCGCGACTTTGGTATCTCATTTATGTCCTCAAGATAGTCTCGGATGATGTTTGTTTTCTGTGTTTTTAGTACATCAAAGTTTGATACTGTAAGAATCAAATACCAAAATATGCCAGGACAAGAAAGATAAAAGTGGTACCCGCAGTGCATATCAAAGCCAAACCTGAAGAAATAAACCCATTGCATTGGAGAGAGAATCTGATGCCAAATCTTCCGACCCAGAGGCATGGAAAAGCTTTGATAATCCTAACCCCACAAGTCCTGCTACATAGTGACAATACTCTTCATAATCATCAACGGTTTCGACCTGTAAGTAAGGAACGGGTGGTCATAGTCAGAATCGCCTATTGAAAATTTTTTGGATCAGCAAAAATATAATAAGAAAGCATACAATCTTTTGAATAATTGAATAACCAGAAAATCCGAAAACAACAATGGAATAATGTCATATGATTTTTAACTTGCAGGATATTTATAGTCAAAAGAAAAACACTTGCAGCATTTACTACAAACCTCCTTGCATATAAATTTTGCCATTCCTGCACCCATTCTCATGGTAATATCCTCAATTGCCTCCTGATAACTGCAGAATAGTTGAAAGACTAGTAAGTTATCGCTCAATCAAAACTCCCAACGCCTCACTTTTCTATACCACCCACACATACCACTTAAAAATTCTACATGGTGAGTCGCACATAAATTTTCCCAAATTGATCTACTTTAAAGTCGTGATACAAGGGCAATATGAGATAGACACTACTAAAACATCTTTACTTTAATGATATGGAAGCCTCATACTAATGCGATCTGACTTCCAATCTAAACTAACATCTCATCACAGACCACATAAAATTCAACATCTCATGATATATTGGAATACATTATAAGGTCACTCAAAACCAATTTAAATATAGGTGAGGAATGCCTTCAAAACATTACGATTGAAGTGCCAAGCATCAAACTCTCAGTAAAGCTGGCAATTCCAGCACTCCTACCATCCAGTAAACAATGCAAAATACAGGAATGGAAAATAGCTACTTTCAAGTACAAATAAATGAACAGAAAAGGTTCTTCCTATCTTTCCATCTATTACTAGAGGAAAAAAAAAAGATCTTCCCATGAAATCTCCAAGACATGTATTTATGCATACCCCAACTTGCACAAGAGCTTTTGTCAAATATAAAATCGTCAAAAATGAAAAACAATTATTGGAGAAAAGACTAACTTTCTTCCAAGCTCCAAAAAAGCAGTTGAAACATGATGGAACTCATCCATGAGAACCTTGTATTCCTTTGTACCACCTAAATGCACAAGTATTAATTCCAATCAGCAAACATACAAAAACAAGTCAATACAGAGAATACAATGTGAATGCCATCTATGCACCCTCATAAAGAAAACTATTTCGGAATACATTTTGAGGCTTAAAGAGTGAAACATCATACTCCACCCTAAGATACTAGGAGCATTCTCAATGGAAGGTTCGATAGATAAGAAATCAGTTTTCTGTTGACCAAACAAGATTTTAGAGCCTTCTGTAAGAAGATTAAAAGTAAGTACAGTGTGGTCTTACTACAAACTGCCAATGACGATATGTGTTTTGAGCCGAGCAACAAAATAAATGGGGAACATGAAAATATAGAAACTTGGTGGTACTTTGTTTCTATATTTTCATGTTCCCCATTTATTATCCTTTGTATTTCGTGCAAAGCTAGGTGTAGGAGTCATCATTTATTTTTTATTTTTACAGAGGGCATGGGGGAACCTTGCTGCTTTCTGGTTACCTTACCCCCCTCTTCATATGAATAAAATCCTAAGAGAAATTCTTACGCTGAACTGATTTCTATCCAGTAGCCAGTTTTCACAACGAGTTCCAACCTTCTAAAGGGAATCTCACTCGAAAACATTCCGATTTCCGGGAAAATGTCTAACGGATACAATCATACAAAATTGGTTTTCTGGATAGCCAAACAATGGTACTTACATATTACACTATTAAGGTAGACTATTCCTATTGAAACCGAAGTTGGACATGGAAGTTGGGGCACCATCTGCTGCATAGGTAACAGTGAACTACAGTGTGTATGAGGTAAGATATAAAACGGCCCGACCTGATTCTGCATCTAAGATTCTAAGACCCTGTAAGCATTGGTTTCACAATTTAGTGACTAGCCACGATATAACATTATACGTCAAAAGAAGATTGGTCTATCTGTTTTGGTATCACTGAAGGAGAGCACTCTTAAGAATTGTTACACCAAAGGCCTGAACACGTAAAAGTCCAGGAAAAAGTGCTCATAATTGCAACTAATCAAGAGACATCAATGATAGGAATGAAGCGACAAAAGAGATGAAACAGAAAGCAGCAGTGCAGAAAACAACACTCACATGAAAAATGCCATTCACGATCATATATGTGACGATGAAAAGCCATCAGAATAGGGACTTTAATCTGTGTCTGTATGCTTGTATCATCCTCTATAAAACACCAAGAAAATGAGCGAGATTAGTTGAAGAAGTTACTCAACTATGATAAAGGTTGAAATAGGGAATACAGAAAAAGTTCAATACAAATTTTTTGGGCCAGATCACAATTATATATGGGCAGTCCAAATGGAGAAAACACGTCACATAGGACTGGCTCACATGTCGAAGACTCGAACTCCAAAAAAGGTGAACCAGAAGGACTGATACTATATTTATGTTATAAAGATTGCAATAGGGTGACATGCATGGCTTATGTTTATCAGCAGAAAGACAAGGTATGACGAATACATCAGATGTACAATGGAAACGACAGAGTACAAAATTATAAAACTCAAAAGAAAGAGCATACCAACAGTGTCAAGGGCTCGAAGAACCAAATAAAAAATGCATACCTGCAAGAAAAGCGAAATTATTTACCCAGGAAATGAGGATATACGTGACAAATCACAGGATATATGTCACAGATCACGAATTTATAAAACTTTCAAACATTAGGGTTGGAATGGACTGAAATACCACTTTGGTCAAGTTTACTGGTTACAGGCTTACTCCCAAAGAAAACTGTTTCTCATGCCAAACCAATAAAAAAATCTCTGGTCTGTATTTACTTGCCCAAACTGGTAATTACACTGTGAGCTCTTGGCATTCATGTCACCCAGGTCCCACATTTTTTGACAGACACAAAACTATCGCCCTTTTAATAAAACAAGTGCAAGAAAACAACTGACCAGACCTGAATCTATCAGTAAAAGGACCTTGCAAATAATTCTTATCATACAGATATTACTTGCACTCAAATTCCAGTAATGGCAAACTAGGTATTAGACCTAATCTAGATGTAATTCAAAGTAAAAAGACCTTAACACGCATTGGGGAGGGGGCCTAGAGCATCACATGGCGGTGCCACAGGACCACTGAATAACTCATAGTCACCACTTGCTTCTTATCCAGTCTAAGTTAACACATGGAATAACGAAATTATACACGGGGCAATTCTGGTCCTCTTATGTACTGAGTGCCAATTGGTCCTCTTATGAGCATCCAATCGAAGGGGACCACTAGCTATTGACAACTTGAATAACTTAGCCTCTGTTTCATAGCAGAATTATACATCCATTTTGTTCACGTTGTCGTGGAGCCAATGACTAATAAAAAGAGAAGTCAATCACCGACATCATGAAAGATCACTGTGCAAGATACAACAACCTTACAATCTACAAAAGCTTCCACCCAAAGTAGTTTATGTAAGCCCACTTCATATGGAAATTTATCAATCAATCCCCTATCCAATTAGGTGGAAACGTAAAGCCTAGCACACCAATCCTCATCATATCCCTAAAACTACAACATTGGAATCTACCACGCCAACTTGCAACCATATTATTTTTCATGGTATAAGTACGCATCCAGTGACTACCAACACAGATATAACTCTTCCTACACGCATACATGCATGTATCTGGTAGCAGCCTGGTACACCAGTATAAGCACGCCAAATAAATCACCCCAAATCGAGGTTATATGACAAGTCGAGTAGCTTGCTCCCATTGGGAGCCAAACTTGTCAAGATCAAAACATCTGGATTAAATTAACATTCTTAAATAAGCTGATTAAGTTGGTTAAATTATTGGAGTAGCCTGCTTCTATCTATCCATGTATCTGTCTATCTACACACACACACACTTCATTTTAGGCAACTTAAATGATGATTTCAATCCACACAGTTAACAGAGTAAGACAAACTGACAAACATACAGAATAAAAGAGAACTTGGATATACTAGATTGGCAGTGTGCATGCGTCCATGCCAAAAGTGCGGAAAAAATCACTTACACGGTAAAAACACTCAATTCTCGTACAAACCTCAATTATACTGTCCACTCGGTTACAGAAATCAAACACCAAAAATACAACAAATACCACCAAAATTTTGTATCGTAGTACTATTCATAGGAAAAGTCTTTGGTCCAGAAAATTTTTCAAGAAAACATCCATAATTCAAAATGAATGTACTAGATTTATTTGAGTGTGTGATCCCAATGAATCCTAACCCTTGATTTTGAATTCAAAATGTTTTCAGGGAAATTTTTCTCGGACTAAGCACTCCTCCGATTCATATGCCTAGTACTCCGCGTTCCAGTCTAACTCCGAGAGTAGACACCAGAAAATGCTACAAAAAAGCACAAGGATTCCAAAACCAGAAAGATAACGGAATTCATCGGAAAAACGTGAAAAATCAGAAATTACCAAAAAAAATTGTACAAAAACATGGATCCAAACTTACGGCGTTGCGCAGATTGGTGTCGAGCTGTTGAATTACGAGGCCGAAACTTCGAGAAACCTTGTGAAGCATGGTGTAACAGAACGCCCAGTGAGGCTCCGGGGGAATCTGCTTCTCCGCATGCCTCATCGCCAATTTCAGCTTCAACAACGGGTAGAAATCATCCGGATTCCTCAAAACCGCACCTAAACTCCCCATTTTTGTTTTGTTTTTTTTGTTTAATTCAACCTTCTGGTTTCACAACAGAAACAACAGTCAAATCCAGATCTGAAACAGCGAAAACCAAGCGATGAAAACAACAACAGAAACGGAGATTTGAAATTGTTCGTTCGTTCGATCGTACCTCTTGGTCTAAGAAGGCGACTGAGGGATGAGGAACTAGGAGTGAGAAAATGGAGGACCAGAGTTGATTTTGTAGGAGAGAAATGTGGTGTATATATTGTGTATGTATAGGTTCACAGAAATTGAGAAAATTAAAAATACAAAAACAAATAGTTTGTGATTATGAAAATAACAGGGAGAGATTATGGTGGGGGAATCAACGAGTTTTTAAATGTGACAAGACAGACCGACATTTGGCGGATAGGGCGGTGGGGTTTCTAATCTCTCTCGTGTGATAATTCACATTCCGTTTGGATACAGAGAAAGTATTTATAGACAGATGGTGGGATATATATCGAACGTATTTAAAATTATTAAATATAAAAGAGATTTTTAAATTATTGAGAATTTTACGCGTATTTAATAATTTTGAATATATTTGTATTCAGATATTTTTTTAATATTTGTGTACGTAGCATTACTTTCGGATACACAATCAAAATGGAGCTACAATTATTAACAGGTTTTCATAATTTTTCTTACTCTCAAAAAAATGAGTTTTAAGAATCCTAATTTAATGGGTTAAAATAACGGGTCATTCTATTGAGTCAGGCGAATGAGTTTCGATGGGTCATACTAGGGTTTAAATTAAAAATCGATGAATCGGATTGAAAAATCTAACCCGATTGGATTGCCAATTTAAGAAGCTTAATATTTGGTTTGATTTCGATTTGAAGCTTTTGAATAACTGAAAATTTGGTCTGGTTTTTTATTCATGGATGTTAAAATCAGGTCCGAACCAAACCGACTCGATTGTCGTAGCGTATATTGTTTTTTATTATTTTTTTGCTTGGCCCAAAGTTTTTGTTGAATTTAAATTAATTAACTTTGTTTAAGTTGATAAGTTTGGTCCGAATTGATTATGGATTTTATAAATGGCCCCAAACTGATGTGATTGATCCAATTTTGATTTACAAATTTCTCAAATTAAAAAATCGATTCGATCCCGTAATCCCACCAAATCAGACTTGTTACACCCTTAAGTCATACTGAAAATCGGCTTTGACCTATTAGGCCGGCTTTGACCTATTAGGCGATGGGGTATACAGGCATGTCCCAAAAGCTAGACGATGGACTAGTCATACTGTATTGCTTGTTGTCAAGCCGAGCCCGATCTAGGCCTTTTGAAAAGAGGCCCCATATGAAAACTTCGAAATTATGGTTAGAGTCTCTGTATGGTAGATTCAGACTTATGAAATGAATCCTGTTTAGAAAATCAAAAGTTATACTAGACGGATTCCAAAATTGAATTCTCAGTCATTTGGGAAAATATTTCGGAATAATTTCACTATCCATTTGAGAACAATTGACCACCTATATGAAAGAAACTATAAAATTTTAAAAAAGTACGCACTCATTACAAGTACAATCACTTTTATGTTTTGTTATACGTGTTCTTACTTAAGTATCGAAGTGTTTTCTGACAGGTATCGACCGGATAACACTAACGAATTTTTTCTTGCACAGACAACAAGTAATAGGCAAATCTTGAAAGTGTATCGGATCAAATTAACGGATCTTAACAACTTCACACTTAAAATACAATAATATCATTTAATCTTATGCATATTTTTTAGAATTATAAATGTCTCGGAGTTAATATGACTACATTTATTTGATATTATTGTGTTTGATATGTATTTTATATATCTTTTAATATTTCTATTGTCCAACTATACAAATTAAAAAAAAAACTTAAATGGCAAAGCAAAGTTATTAGTATAAATTATAATTTAAACGTTCTATTTGCATATTTTAATTTAAATTATATAAGATATAACTCATTCTATTTTTTTCAATGCTTTTTTATAAAACAATAAAAGAAACTTATGGTGTCATAGGGTAAAAAGTGTCCTAAAGAATTTCTATAATGCCACGCTACGGTATAACTGTTATTCTCACAAAAGTCGTCGTGTAGTACTGTATAAAAATTATTCTTATTTGTGACAAAAGGTTCTCGTCTACTTATGTTTGGTCCGACATCAAAATAATTGAAACTTGAGATAACATTTGCATTTTTAAAATAAATTTCCAATTTGTCACAAAAATTAAATAATAGATTAAATGAATAAAAGATTTGACTAAATTTCATTTTTTATGGGTGTCATGTAACGCTCTCAAATATCTCGTAAAAAAACTTGTCCTTCCAAGCTATATATTAAGATTTATCTTAAAAAATAATCTCGTGATACCATACGGCATTTGTTAGAGCTCTTCGTGCGGAAAGTTTTCTTGCAATACTTTATAGTATATATTCGAGCAAAATGTTAATTATGTAATGCTAAGAGCAATCAAGAACTTCTCATTTGATATCCTCGAATGAGCCTCGAGTGACACAAAATAATACCCACTGGGCCATATTCATGGCCCAAACAATTTATTTTGTAAGTCTAGACGATGTTCATCCCGTATGCAAAATATCGGATTGATCGAAAATCAATAAGGACTTTATTGGATATGTAAGGATCTCGAATTTTATAATTTTAATATTCGTCTAACATTTTTTTATTAAATATTTAATTTCTAATTTTATTAAGTAGGATTATAATGAGATAGGTACATATATAATTTAATTGTGTATATATTATTATTGTATTTATATATTAATTATTAATTAATTACCATGTCTTATTATTAAATAGAGTTATAGATAATTATTATACAACTCACTATTTCACTCCCCTATCTCCACTTTTCCTTTTACACTTTCTTTTCAACCTCCACAACTATTTTTCCCCCACAAAAATCTCTCTCTCGGTAGTCTCTCTCTCTCTCTCTCTCTCTCTCTCTCTCTCTCTCTCTAGGTCTCTCTCTCTCTAGATTTCTCTCTTTATCTCTAGACCTCTCTCTTTCGCTCTATCTCGCGCGTGCTAACGGATTATTGTGGGTGGAAAGACAAGTTGGAGTGCTTATTCACACGCAAAAGAAAAACACAGGTAAGTACTACATTACCGTTTTTATGAAAAATCCATGCGCGTACGTATGTAGTGTGTTAGATTAATAGTATAAACGGGTCAACGGACCAATTTTGGACAGCCACTTCGGGCTGCAAAACGAGAATTTTTTTGGATATAATATATGCAATAAATGATCTAAAAACGTAGTAGTTTTGACATCTCATGGGTCTAAAACGGACATCGGGAAGGAATATATGGTTATTTTAGCGATCAACAATTTTGAGACAGATTCTGTCCAAAAATTTTAGCCACTTTGGACTATCGTTTGGGGACCGAAACAAAAATGTATTGAGATTTTTTTTTCTCCAGTAAAAACGTAGATCTTGACCTTATGTACACTTTGAAATTTTTTGGGGCTCAAACGGAGTCCTAGAGTGAATTTTATGGCCTTTTTCGTGGCAAGGGTCTAAAACTGCGTGAATTACGTTAATTT
>JABCMJ010022065.1:0-14457 GCA_014822125.1 Arbutus unedo | reverse complement strand
TTTTATAAAATTGCATGTTTTACTAACAAAATTGCACTTTTACATCACAAGTGGGAGAATGTTTGATCCACGTTAAAGGTGATCCATTGGCCTACACATCTTTAAACATTCCTTGTTGCACTTGGACTCCACTTACTTGATAAAGCCAATATAAGATAAGATTCATCATAATTATTTATGAGAAAATATATTTATAGATAATTAATTAAGAGACATTGATGGATTAAGTGCATTACAATGTTATATCTCTAAACTCTCTTCTTTTCTCTATAAAAAGAAGAACACCCAACCCTTTATGAGTATCAATTTCCATCAATAAGAGATTATTGGGTTATTCATAAGAGTGAGAGACAAATAGGAGAATGTGAGCCAAGAATTAAAGTTCAAGTAAGGGGTTTCTTTCCTTTTACATTCAATGATGAATAAATGTATGATTACTATTGTTTTCTTGGAATGTATTGGTTCAAGATCCTATCAAATTATGTTTCCGCATAAAAGTTTAAGCATAATTTTATCTAACATTACATATATAAATTGGGCATTCGGAGAACACACACCCAATACATTAGTTGCAACTTCACCCTGGTTTTACACCTTGGTTTATCAACAGCTGCAACGCGAATCTCTACACTTTGGTTTTTTTAAATATTTGACTATTAAAATGTTGTGCAATTAATTATTCGAATATTTATTTCTTGCATTAGTTAAATCTATTTTTCTTGTCTATCATACTTACCATATACCATCTCACACGAGAACTAAATCCACTTCCATGCTATGGTGTTCCATCTGCAACAAATTACCCCAACCCAAAACCCTCTATTGTTCTCATTGTACTCCCTAAACTATGTCACACCTGGTAATCTTTCATCTTTGTCATCACCCTACTACTACAACCTCCCAAGGCAAAAGCTTTACTAACAGTCTTCTTCTCTCTTCTCCAATGATTTATGTAAGGGCCATAGTTCATAATGTTCATGGAATTGTATTTTTACGTAGTTATTTAAAATAAAATAAAATAAATTTAGTTCTAGGTGAACTTTTACTATTATATCCTTACCGAACAAACATATAACATTTTGGAGCATTTAACCTTTTAACTTTATAGATTTTTTACATCATACTTATTATTTTTACGAGGTACTTGTTTCTAATCAAAAGTGTCAACACTACAAGAAATTTAAGATTTAACAACAGTTTAAATCGCCACAAAAAATCTTGAAAAGCGTTGCTATAGACCCAAAGAGGCTACCAACACTTGAGAAAGTGTCGGCTAAACCGTCACGAGATGACCATCGCTATAGGTTTATAGCGACACTTGAACCGCTATTAAAGTACAAAAAATGAAACCTTTCTAGGGACGATTGTAGAAGCGTCACTATAGTCCAAATTAATTCAATTATTTCTGTACAATTTCAACAATATTAAACTAGTCTTATTATAGCCACAAACTAAGTGGGCTAACCATTGATCCCAGTAGATTTTAACACTATAAAATGCAACAAGCTCTTTTTTTTTTCTAGATCGACATACAAGATATATATATCGATGAAAAGAAGATGATTACAACATAAACTAATTGGTTGACAATGAGCTAACCAAATGGGAGTAGAAAAGAAAAAAGTATTATAGTCCTTACAATCCTTATGAACAAAATTAAAATACTAAAACCTGAGGCACCAACAGAATCAAGAAAACAGAGAAAAGACAACCAAGTGCGATAAGACTCCTTAGGAAAGACAACAGCTTGACCACAACAATCAACACCATTAGCAGTAGACCAAAAGGAAAAACCACAATCTAGGCAACAACAAACCTTCATTAGCAACCCAAAGCAGGAAACTCTGCATTTCTAAATAATGCAAAAACTTGTACTGATCCTTTGAAGATGACCCCGGTGGAACAACGTAGCATGAAATGACCAATTCAAAGACACCAAAATAGCTGCACTACTGATCCCAAGCAACATAAACCCAAACAAACTATCCCAGAATAAGGTCATATCCTTTAAACCTTTTATAGCAGAAAAGAAAGTAAGAGGCAAAGTTAGACCAAAATATACCCAAGAGGCCTTCTATCGCTCATCGCCTACCCCAAAACCAGCACATGAGCAGACAGACAAAAAACCCACAAACAACACCCAAATTACATTGAAAAGCACCCCTATAAGACAAACTCAGCAAAAAATCCCATCTAATTATGATACAAAAGACTCAAAAAATAAAGATTATGCTATATTTTGTCTTTCCATCAAAACCATCAAAATCCAAGTCATCTTTTATATTGTCCTATTACCTGCAACCAAAAAGACATTGACAGAGAATACATAAATCTTTCAACCATCATGACTCACAAAAGATGACCCTTAGTGTTTCTCATACCAGAAAGTTCTATGTCATGACTCGCAGAAGATGATCCTTGGTGCGTATGTGAAGAAGCTTGATCATGAAAGCCACTAACACTGTCCGGAACCTAAATTATTCAAAGAATGAGTCAACATGAAAATACAAAACAACATAGTTCCAAATAAGCATATACAAAATATGATATAAACATTACAAATAAAATTATACATTCATAACCTAGAAACCAGATTATAACGCCCCATGTAAATTACTCACCCAATAACTTGTTAGAGCCCAACCACGTGGCCCAAAATGTTTAAATTCAAGTTGTTAGTAGTAGTTTACATGGTTTCTTATATACCCAGGATCACCCATGTAGACTTTCGATGTGGGACGGGACATCACAATCTCCCCACCTTTAAGACCTTGCGCCCTCGCAAGGGACTGAACACTAGAGTCACCACGGCCTAACCCCGGGTCTGTTCTCTAGTGACCAAACAAAGTCCCGACCCCACACTCGATCGTGTACACGGGTCGCTCCTGGTATATAAGAAACCATGTAAACTACTACTAACAACTTGAGTTTAAGCATTTTGTGCCACGTGGTTAGGCTCCAACAAGTTGTTGGGTCAGTAATTTACATGGGGCGTTATAAATGGGATTGTGATATCCAGTACCATATCGAAAGTCTACATGGGTGATCCTGAGTATATAGGGAACCATGTAAACTACTACTAACAACTTGGGTTTAAGCATTTTGGGCCACATGGTTGAGCTCCAACAAGTTGTTGGGTTAGTAATTTACATGAGACGTTACAAATGGTATCAGAGCTTAGGTTTCGATTTTTATTTTTGCATTTGGCATTGCATCATGTCTTAGTGAAGGTCCACGTCCCTATAGTCCTATTAGCATGAGAGTCGTCATTTAGTTTATTTACTTTTGCATTTTTTTACATCTTTCTATTTTTTTGTAAAGACATATGAATCGCCCACGTCGTAGTACAAGGTCTACTTATAGAGGTTCACGTGCTCATGGTCATGCTCAGGCCACTCCAGTAGTTCGTGGTCGGGCTTCGGCTACCCCGGTCGTTCATGGTCGAGCTCGAGCTACCCCAAGAGCTACTAATAATGCAAATACTCCTACTGCTAATGTTGATCTAATTTCCCGAACAGTTAATGTTAATTCTGATGCACCCATAGCCCTAGCTATTCCAAATGAACCAAATCCGCCACTTGCTTCTGTTGATTCAGCTGATCCTACAGTGCCCCTACCTCCTACAGCTGTTTATCAAGCTATCCAAACTCTAGTAAGTTTAATGACAAGACAACAAGCCTAAGCAGGACCAACAAATGCCATGAAGTCTATGACTCTTGATAAAGGTACGGTTTTAGAGAGATTTTTGAAGACTAACCCTCCATCTTTCATGAGGTTTGCCAACCCATCTGATGTCGATGCTTGGGTGTTGCGTATGGAGAAAAATTTTGATCTATTGGATTGTTCTGAGGTGCAAAAAGTATCATTGGCAAGCTATAAGCTAGAAGGGGAGGCAAAACATTGTTGGCTCATGACTAAGCATCAATACTAGGGTAGGGACCATGAATTGGTTTGGGATACTTTCAAGAAGATTTTTGATGATAAGTATATTCCACTAGCAGTTAAGAAGCAAAGGCGAATTGAATTCCTAAGTTTGAAACAAAGGAATATGACAATTACTGAATATCAACATAAATTTGAGAAGTTGTCAAGGTTTGTGGAGCATCAAGCAGAAAATGAAGAGGAAAAGGTAATGTTATTCAAGCAAGGACTTCGAACGGACATTCGTGGAAGAGTTTCGTTATTCGAGTGTGAGACCTTACCTAGACTATTGACCAAAGTCCTAATAGCAGAGAATGGTTTACTGGAGGAAAAGAGGAGTAGAGAACATCAATCTAAGAGATCTAGAGAATGGGGGCAATCGGAACACAATGGTGAATGTGCTAATCCTTATAAGAGGGGGTCTTCCTCAGCGCAGTCTAATGATGAAAAGAGACAAAGTCAACCTTTATGCAATCGTTGTTGAAAATCTCATTATAGTTATTATTGTGATGGCACACCAAAAGTATGTTATAGCTGTAATCAACCGGGACATTTGGCTCCTCATTGCAAGGTAAAAGAAGATGGAAGACAACAGGTGCAACGACCATTAATCCAAAACCGGAACCAACCAGTTGGGAATCATCATCAACCTACTCAAGCTGTTGACCAGAAACGGAGACCCCCTACTCAAGGACGTTTTTATGCTCTTACAAAGGAAGGGACCGAGGGTGACCAAGTTGAAGGGCAAGGTGCTATTTGTTTAACTATATTAAATAGGATTGCATGCATAATGCACATTCACTATATTCCAGTAGTTTTCATTTATCTTAAATTTTCAAATTTTGAGGGCGAAATTTTTTTTTTTAATGGGGAAATGATGTAACACACCAAATATTTTTTTAAATTAATTAAAAGAGTTATCTTATTTTCTATTAAAAACAAATTGAATATATTTAGTATACTTGTTTCCAACTTCTTCATAAAGAAAAAAAAAAGAATTTTTTTTGTATTATAAGTTTGAGATATTTTTTGTCCACATCGGCTACATAATATTTTCTTATGACAAGCTAATTTCAATATGTTTATATGGGTTTAAGCTATTCCCTATTGGGCAACTTAGTTTTTTATATGGATCGGGTTTATTCTTTTGATTATTTAATGGGCTAAGTTAGTGATGTTTAGCTTAAGTAGGTCGAGAATAGGGCTTTTTATTATTATTTTTTTTATATATGTAGAGAGACTTAGGGATTAGAGGGAGGCTTAGGATTTCATTGTGCTTAAGATATTTGGAGAAGAGGAGGTAGCCGCAGAAGGGTTCTCAGCGTATTTAGTGTGCCGATTCGCAATAATTTTCGTAATTGAATTGTGCGGTCCTTCAATTCTGGTGAATGGTTTAGTATGTGATCCATTCTTTCGGACTCCTCTTGTGCCTATCTATCATTTTCATTCAGTAATTTAATTTGTTGACTTTGTTTTTCTTTGAACTTGACATACCCTTTGGAATACATGGTTCTATGGATTCATTCTCATTGTGTATCATTGTTATTTGTCTTGTTATCTACTCGTTGACCGACCCTTTATTGATAACTATACAGTGGCATGAGAAATAGACCTAGTGCAGATGACTCCGGTTGAGCGTTGTTCTTTATTAGTTGGGACCGTGTTTATATTTGTTAAAAAGTCCAAGGGAAAGACCCGTGAAATATCGTGGTGACTTTGGCCTCTAGAGAAAAGACCCGTGAAATACCGTGGTGACTCTAGTGCTCAACGGATTAGGGAAAAGACCTATGAAATACTGTGGTGACTCTATCCGGATCGACTTAGGGAAAAGACTTGGGCGACATCCCATGTGACTCTAAGTATGGTGTTGGACCCAACGGGCTAAACCCTGAGAAAACATTTGGCGTTTGGTACTTAGTGATTATATGGTTTTCATTTGGTTTGTGATTCTCGGATTATTGTAAATTGGGTATAAATGCAACTTATTGGAAATTGGTATTGTATTCGGAAGTTCGTTAATCCGTTTTTTACTTCGTTGATCCTATTTTTCTTGAACCCTCGACTTTGATAGTTTGAAACCATTGCTTGGACCTTCGGTTATCACTCATTTATAAGTATGCCACATTAATTCTCTACCCTTAGCATACTATACTACTCACTGAGCTTTCAGCTGACGAATTTATTCCACATTTTTTTTTTAGGTTAGTGCATGCAGAGTAGTCAGGGACTATGTGACATTGTCGGGACATACCTTTTGGACCTCTAGGGCATTTGCATATTATTTAATTGTGTTTAACGATTTTATTTCATTCATTCAGTAGTTTTTCAGTTAATAGGTTTGGAGTTTGGATACTATGAGACGTTTGTAACTCTCTTGCTACAAAAAGTGTTCTAAAACTCCTCAAATTTTATTTAGTACTTATTTTCTTTTTTTTAAAGTTATTTGACTATTATTTTTAGGATTCGTGTTCCATGATTAATACATGGTTCACGGCCGATCATGCTCTCGGATTTGGGGCGTGACAATTGTGATGTCTCGTCCCACATCGAAAGTCAACATGGGTGATTCTGAGTATATAAGGAACCATGTAAACTACTACTAATAACTTGGGCTTAAGCATTTTGGGCTACCTTGTTGAGCTTCAGCAAGTTGTTGGGTCAGTGGTTTACATGGAAGGTTGCAAATAGTATCATAGCAACCAATGTACACGATTGAGTGTGGGGTCAGGACTTTGTTTGGTTACTAAAGAACAGACCTGGAGGTTAGGCCGTGGTGACTCTAATGTTCAATCTTTAGGAGGACGCGAAGTCTTAAAAGTGAAAAGATTGTGATGTCTCGTCCCACATCGAAAGTCTACATGGATGATCCTGAGTATATAAGGAACCATGTAAACTACTACTAATAACTTGGGATTAAGCATTTTGGACCACGTGGTTGAACTTCAGCAAGTTATTGGGTTAGTGGTTTACATGGGACGTTACACAGATTGTCTGAGTAAGAAGTTAACTTGCCTTCTTAACGTGTTTAGTTCACCGGCTTAAGTATGCACTATATCTTTCAGCTCATGTGTAATTTCCTTATCTCTCATTCTTTCTTCTTTTGAAGCCGTTCTCAATCTTGTACTAATATTGAAAGTCGAACCGCTATTTTTTGGAGTATGTCCAAATCCCAAGCCTCGAACACAACCATAGCGCTCTTTCTTGCTAATCACTTGAGAGTTGATTTCATCTGATGACCAACCTATTTTCCCCTTCGTAATCTCTTCAGAGCTACTTTGTTGTAACTTCATTAACTCCTCCATTCTTCTCTGTAACTCATATAATTATAAGAGTAGGTTCAATATTATGATTATTTGGAAATAAGAAGATGATGTACATCTGCTTCATGCAAGCTCACTTTAGTTGCATACCCTAAACTAGGAAAAACAAAAAACAAAAGCAAAAACAGTGGAGAGACTTGAAAGAGAACATAGGTCACATGACCATTATATGACTACATAGGCACTACATTCCTAAAAAGGAGATTGCTTTTTAAAAGCTTTTGTGTAGGGTGTTTTGGGATCTTTTTTGTTTCCTAATGAAAATTATTTCCTGGAATATTAATTGTTCAGGGAGTGCCCCTAAAAGGAGATTCTTATCCTACTTTTTTACCACTGTCCAATAATCAATGATGATGAGATTCATATTCAAGGTTGGGTAGGTTTTGTGATTTTGCAAAAAATGAAATCCATGAATGATAGTATTCAAGAGTGAAGGAAAAGAAAGGAAGGGGATATTATTTATATTCTAAAGAACATTGAGGAAAAGCTTCACGTTCTTGATCTCCTTGTAGAGAAAGTTAAGAACTGATATATGGTCTCTGTCTAGAAAAGTGATTATATGACCATTATATGACTACATAAATAACCGAGACAATAAGGGAAAAAGTATATCAATAATAATATAGGTATTAGAAATATAATGATTTCATAAATAAACAGAAACAATAAGGGAAAACATGCAGTAAGAATCCTGGAATTTACTATCGTTGCTTATTCAAGACTACAGTTTCAAAACCACACTTTGGAGCAAAGTTGAGAAAAGCTTTTGACTTTATGCAATGGTAAGATCGTAGTTATGTTCTTTTAATCCAAACCTACATCAATGGAACTAGGCATTTTATATTCTGTTGACATGAGCCTTCTTTCAAAACTCTCAAGTTCCAACATTTTTTAAAGGCATCAGTAAAATATTCTGTTGACATATTTTGTGGAGCTAACCTTGACCATATAACATGTTTTCCCAATATAAACTGATCATATAATTTGTTCACCTCAATGACAAATGCATTGCAATGATGCATGGTATTAAAGGCATCAATAAAATATTAGACATGGACAGAAGTAATACAATGTTATGAGTCAAACACTGATTAAAAAAAAAAAACAATTTCAACTCAAGAAAAGCCAAGCATATACTGAAACCCAAACATTATTATCATAATAAGTCACACAAAACCAGTAAATCATAGAATAATAAGTTACAAAAAGAAGACACTTTGTTATATCTCTGTAATATTCCAAACGCATGGCATTAATTTACACCCTGTAATATTCAGCTCTTTGTGGTAGTTATAGGGTGCCCAAATTACTTCATAATAACAGAGTAGGAGGGCACGCCCAATACAGATTTCACCATTCCACATCCAATACTACGGTAGATACACTCTTGAAAAAACTGCTTTTAAAGTGTCATCCCTTAGCCAAATTTGGTTCCAAAAGCATGTTGTATTTTCTAAATTGACCTGAATTTTTTAAATCCCTGTTAAATGGTTTGATTGCCAATGGGCAGATGTCTTGCCAAGCATTTGAACTCTCAATCGAACCGAACTAGAGACCGAGATCAGTAACCACCAGTGGAGATGCAAATCCCGCCCATGCTTTTTTTTTTCTGGAGTTCTTTGACGATACATAAATTTAAATTAACCATCACTGGTACAAACTAAGTTGAACAAACTAAAGGCAAAAGTAAAGTAACAGATCCTAATATTTAAAAGACAAAAAAAGTGAACACAGGCAATCCAAACAAAGAAGTTCATTCATTCAGTGTCGATCTTACACAGGATTCAAACTAATTGATTTTCGATTAAGTTCAATTCATTCTTTCCTGGCTTCCAATTTCGAGAGAGAGAGAGAGAGAGAGAGAGAGAGAGAGGAAATAGCGTAATAGAGGGATTCGTTCAGTGTCAATCCAATCACGGCAGATGCGATATATATCTATCCATCTATCTCTGTATATACAATATTAATAGCAAACAGATCGAGCAAAGAAAGAGTCTGTGAGAGAGATAGAGAGAAGATTACTTTGTGATCAATCGAGCAGAGGAGGTTGAGCAGAGAGAGAGTGGTCATCGACGATTTAGGGCTTTAGTAATCGTGAGAGAGAGTCATCGTTGCAGAGGGAGAGACAGCGAGAGAGAGTCGTTGCCACACAGAGAGAGAGAGAGAGAGAGAGAGGCTGCCAGAGCGGGCCATGGCGATCGAGAAACAATCAGTGCTAGTGAGAGAGAGAGTTTTGGGAAACAACAGATTAGTAGGTGCTATAGAGAGAGGGTATACTGAGATATCAAATATACTTTGGCAAGGAGCCAACACGCAGAAAACCTAATGGGCAAACCTCCCCATGCCCAAGGCCCAGATAAAAGCATTGACAAACTCCACTGACGGTTAAAAGGTAAATAATTTGAAAAAATACCTAAAATTTAAACACTTTAAAATTCAAGCATTAAAAGTATTTTGAGGGATCGACTTACACTAAATTAAAAATAGTGGTTTATTTCATGGGCTATACCGATGGTTTATTATGGACCATAGCTAAAAATTAAAAATACAGTAACAGCCTATAAAAAGCCGTCACTAAAGACCCCTTTCTAATAATGTTTTGAAGCCGTTGCTATTTTCTACCGATAGTATCGGTTACTTATACCTTTGGGATAAAAACCGTTGGAAGATCCCCATTTTTTTGTAGTGCAAATCTCAAAAAAATTCTCAAAAAAAATATTGGGAAAACATTAAGATAGTGAGTGTGAAGAAAGGAAAAATTTGTCAAATTTAAAGGCAAAACTAACGACATCTACTGAAAAATAACGGCAAAAAAAAACAATCAAATAGTTTCAAAAATAGCGGGTCATTGTATTTTCTATAACCTCATAGGAGATTCTTGCATTTTTCAGTAATGTCAGGGAGGTCAATGCATTTTACCCTTAAAAAAAGTAAGAAAACGACGCCTTATTTGGCATTTGTTTTTTAACTGTTAAAATGCGTTGACCTCTTTTAAGGTTACTGATAAATGCAGAGACATACCTTGAGGTTTTGAAAAATGCAGTGACCTTCCCTACTTTCAAAAATATTTGATCGTTTTCTCCCTCTCATTGATTTTCGATAGACGACATTGATTTACACGTAAAATGACCATTTTACCCTAAGTATGGAATATCAGTGGTCATTGTTCCCGTCAATTGTGTGTTTCAGTCGGGAGACAGGGAGACTACGAGATGAGTTAGGGTTTACACCGATCCTTCCATAAGCCTACTCACAACACCGATTGACACCTCTCGTCTTCCACAAAGATCGAATTGGTACATTCTTCTACACCATCTTCCATAAACGATTTGCAACCAATTCATTTTCAGATGGGTTAGGATTTTCGAATAAGTTTGATTTGAAATCTCAATTTTTTTTTTGTTTTTTGCGGGGGGCCCAGGGGGGAAGCACACAGGGCTTATCGTTCTCGGCGTCTGACTTGTTGAGAAGTCATTCTCCAATCATGCAAAGCTGTGTTGGGATGCCATTGCATCATGGAGGGCATCTTTTCAGCAAGGACGCATCCCCACAAGGCTTGGCATTGTCAGCGTTTGACTTCTTGAGAAGTCATTCACCGATCATGTCAAGCTATGCGGGGATGCCAATGCATCATCGAGGGCATCCTCTCAGTAAGGAGGTATTCCTGCAAGGCTTAGCATTTTCAGCATTTGACTTCATGACAAGTCGTTCGTCAATCATGCCAAGCTGTCCGAAGATGCCAATGCATCACGAAGGGTATCCTCTCAGCAAGGAGGTGTCCCTGTACAACTTTGCATTATCTCGACGTCTAGCTTCTTGAGAAGCCGTTAGCCAATCATGCAAAGCCGTCTGAGGCTGCCAATGCATCATGGAGGGCATCCTCTTAGCAAAGGAGCATCCCCGCATGGAGGTCACCTAACTTGCCACATAGGTGACAACTATTTCAAAGCAACGATGCCAGAACGAGATTATGCATCATATGGAGCAGCAATCAGCCAATATGAGCTTATTGATCTAATAACATCTTTCATCGATCAATACATTTACTACTGAAGAACTACGAAGGTTAACTCCATTATTTTTTTATTTTCAATGTTGTGCTATTAGTGTTTTGAAAACCCTAACTAAATGAATAAACAAAGATTTGTGCATTTTCAAATCCTTTAATTTTTTTTTTTTCTTTCAGACCCTTTACATGTTCATTGGCCTGTGGGTCTAATCTACATAGATAAGGAAAAAAAGAAATCAAATATACAATAGATTCACCTAAATCAAAGGTAACATAAATGGAAATGGAAAGGTAGCAACAGCAGAATGCAATTGCAATATATGTGAATGCCGACTACTACAGTATTTTTCTCTCCCACGAGTCATTACAGATGCATTAATGTATCTTAAGCTTGTAAGCTATTGGCGTATTTTTGCGTCAATTTAATTATGCTTCGCTTCCTAAATTTCTAATCAACTGGAGCCATATGCACTCCTTTTGTGTTCTAATGTATCTACATAGTCATGTGTGCACCGACCACCGAGGTCATGTTTTTCCTCCATTTTGCAGCACAGAACAATGAATACAAACAGGGATGGAGTCAGCGAGGGGCTAATAGGGGCGATCGTCCCTGCAAGAAAAGAAAAAATCTTTATTTATATATAGAAAAAAAATTCTATGAAATATATAGGCTTACCTCCGCTAAATATTTTGAAAAAGAATTTAAATTAGTAATGAATACATATTCGCCCCTGCGTAATAAATTTTCTGACTCCGTCCCCTAATAGAAGTATATTACTGATGTAATGCACAAAAGGTGAAACGGTAGACAACTGTTATTTTCCTTGTACAACTTGCAAAATTAAGTTTTTGATAAATGTTCTTTGAGTTTCCACTAATTGTAGTGTGCATTTTGTCTTGCACACATCACTGTGCATGATAGTTATTTTCTCTCTGTGCAAGGCTCCAAGCTTACTTTCTTCCTGAAATTGAATATGTACGTTGGGCACGCATGTTAGATAAAATTATGCTTAAATTTTTATGTAGAAACATAATCTTGATAGGATCTTGAATCAATACATCCCGAGAAAACAATAATAAAAATACCTTTATTCGTCATTGAATGTAGAAGGAAAGAAACCCCTTACTTGAACTTTAATTTTCGGCTCACCTTCTCCTCTCTGTCTCTAACTCTTATCAATAACTCAATAATCGTTTATTGATAGAAATTGATACTCACAAGGGGTTGGGTATTCTTCCTTTTATAGAAGAGAGAAGAGGGCTTAGAGATATAACATTATAAGACACCTAATCCATCAAGGTCTCTTAATTAATTATCCACAAATATATTTTTCCATAAATAATAATTAGTTATGATGAATCTTATCTTATAGTGGTTTTATTAAGTATGTGGAGTCTAAGTGCAACAAGGAATGCTTAAAGAGGTGTAGACCAATGGGTTATCTTTAATGTGGGTCCAACATTCTTTCACTTGACCCATTAAGCCGATTGTAATGTAGAAATGTAATTTTGTTAGTAAAATATGTAATTTTATAAAATTAACTCAAATGGACTTCCACACTTAAAAACATTGACACGTGATCACGAATTTTATAAAAGTTAATAGATTCAAACTAATTAAAACTGTAGTACAATATCTGTGTTATATTCCCTTCTATGTACCACAACATTGATAACCCTCAATAACCCAGTCTTTGATTTGAGAAAATAAAGCCCCCATAATTTGTCTTGTCAAGACATTTTCTGTTTAACAATATCCAACATAATATGTGCACACATAATTGGAAACAGAAAAATCAGAAACAAACTATCATTTTGCAAAAGAAATGTCATAGAAACAATAACCACTCATCTATCATGGATTGCCCAAAAGACCCATCCTAATAACATGTTCTTTATATGTCTTTTGTGGCAATCCCTTCGTTAACGGATCAGCAATCATAAGAGTGGTGCTTATGTTTTCTATAGACACTTGTTGTTTCTGGACTCTTTCTCTAACAATCAAGTACTTTACTTCCATGTGTTTCGAATCACTAGAGTACTTTCCATTCTTAGAGAAGAAAACTGCAGCAGAATTATCACAATAAATCTTCATTGGTTTGGCAATTAAGTCGACAACACCAAGATCAGAAATGAAGTTACGCAACTATAATGCATGACCTGTGGCCTCAAAGCATGCCACAAACTCGACCTCCATAGTTAATGAAGCAACAATGGACTGCTTCACACTCTTCCACGAAATAACCCCACCAACCAACAGAAAAACAAAACCTGATGTTGACTTCGTGTTATCGAAGCAACCAGCAAAATCTAAGTCTGAGTATCTGATCACATCTAAACGATCCGATCTTTTATAAGTAAGCATATAATCCTTGGCTCCTTAAAGATATCTCATAACCTTCTTCGCTGCTTTCCAGTGTTCCATTATTTGATATCTGCCTAACATCCCAACTGCAAAACTAATATCCAGTCTAGTGCAAGTCTGGGTATACATCAAACTCTCTACTGCTGATACATATGAAATGTTATCTATTTGCTTTCTTTCCAAGTCATTCTTTGGGCATTGGCTTTCATTGAATTTGTCACCTTTCACAATGGGTGCATTAGTGATTGAGCAAAGCTGCATACTGAATCTTTCAAGAACTCGATCAATATATCCTTTCTGAGACAGTCCTAGCAATCCTCGAGATCGATCCCTAAAGATCTCTATGCCAATAACATAAGTTGCCTCACTCATATCAACCATCTTAAAGTTCTTGGCAAGATATCCCTTGATTTCATGTAATGAACCAAGATTGTTACTAGCTAGCAAAATATCATCCACATATAGCACCATGATTATAAACTTACTCCCACTGACCTTCAGGTATATACACTGATCAACAGCGTTTTCCTTAAATCCGAAGGAGGTAATGGTTTCATTAAACCTTAAGTACCATTGCCTGGAAGCTTGTTTAAGACCATATATGGATTTCTTTAGTTTGCAAGCTAAATGCTCTTGATCTTTCTTTGCGAAACCTTCAGGTTGTTCCATGTAAATTTCCTCATCCAAACTACCATTTAGAAAAGCTGTTAGTCATAATGAGCTACAAGGGCCATGATGATTTTGAGTGAGTCTTTCTTAGATACAGGAGAGAATGTCTCCTTATAGTCAATGCCTTCTTTCTGAGAGAAACTTTTGGCCACAAGTCTGGCCTTAAATCGTTC
>JABCMJ010022064.1:11431-39890 GCA_014822125.1 Arbutus unedo | reverse complement strand
AAACCTCAGGGGAGGTCAGTGCATTTTACCCTAGAAAATATTATTTGAAAAATTTATATTATTTTTTAGTAATAAATTCGAAACAGTACAACAATACACACCAATATCGCTACTTATCATACTAATAATAAAATTGGTACGCTCGCCGATACGAAATTGATAACTTTGCACAAAATAAGAGTGGGGAACTATTAGAATTAATTTATAGGGTTATTGTGGTTAAAATTTGTTTTACTAGGACTGTTTTTTGGAGTCCTCGTATAGATTTCAATGGCTTAGGTGTTAAAAATGGAAGAGAGAATATAAAAAACACTCTTATTTTTGTTGAAAGACTTGATAATATTGAAATAAACATGGGCCTAATTCATTTCAAAAACTTGTTGAGAGAAGAAGATTGTCTAAAGTTTATAAACAAAAGAAAGAAGACCAACATAGACGATATGAGATTCGCTAATATACTCTCTTATGGAAAAATTTGATCGTTACTTTGATATTATGTTAGAGAAACTCATGGACATAAACATTCAAAACAATGGGCCTAGGTTAGACTTTGATATCATGTTGAAATAAATTATGAATCTAACTCATTTCAAAAGACGTATTAAGAGAAGAGGGTTGTCTAATGCTTATAAATAATAATAAAAAAAAAACCAATATGAATAATGTAGGACTCACTAACAAATAATAGTTCAAGGTTGCAAGAAAATGATCCTCTCAAAAGACGGTAGAATTACAAAGTGGTTGGTCACTGTTTACTATCTCGTGATTACTCAATAGTTAATACCACAATGGAAAGCAGATCCCATCACAAGTGATCACCACCTTTTTATAATAAGAGGAAAGAAACAAAATTACATGAACTACAAAAAAAAAAGTAGATCCTGTCACAAGTGGGACACCTTTACCAGGTTTTTTTGGGTTTAATTTTCATTTGATATTTTGATGTCTCTTTCTAATTCTACTGTGTCTTTTGTGAATAACACTGTTATGATGCTCTTCCTACCGCTTAATATTGAGTACTCTTCTGTTCTCTTGCCCAGTCTAAACATCCATTGATTCCTCTCTCTCTCTCTCTCTCTCTCTCTCTCTGTGTTTCCTTTGTTGCGTTTTAGCCTCAAAATAAAGCAAAGACAATAATTGCCTTCCCACATATTGTCACTCGTTTGGGAATCCATCTCTTTTCTTAACTGGGTTCTCGCATCTTTCCGTGATCATTTCAGTTTTTCTTGGATTTTGGATTGGTCGTTTGCTTCATAAATAGCCCCCACTGTCTCCAATTTCAGTAAATCATCAGGGTTTGCAGAATTACTTCTTCTTCTTTTTGTTGTTGCTAATCTTAGATTATTGGTTTAGTAACAAAAGTGATTGGCAAGGTGAAAGATCAATTCGTTTCTTTTTCAAAGATTCTCTTGATTCTGAAAAGTTTGGGTATTTTCTGGATTCTCCAATTTATGCCTTTCACACAAAGAAGTTGTATTTTGTTTCCCTGTCAATGATTCTCATTCTGATGTCTTCTGGGTCACTTTGAATCCCCACTCTTTTTCCTTCACGGACTATATTGCCTTCTTCACTGAATTCTATGGATATGAATTGTCTAGCCATAGATTCAGAACTTTCGGTCCTGTGTGAAATGGAAAGTCTGTTTCCATCTTCCTATTTTCCGAGTTTGAATTTTTTGATGCAAGAGAGCAGGAGTACAGAATGGACTAAAGAAGAGAACAAAAAGTTTGAGAAAGCTCTAGCGTTATACGATGAGAAAACCCCTGACCGGTGGCTAAAAGTGGCGACCATGATCCCAGGAAAGTCTGTTTCTGATGTGATGAGGCAGTACATGGAACTGGAAGCAGATGTTAGCGATATAGAAGCCGGTCTGGTTCCAATTCCGGGCTACTTGACCTCTTCTTTCACAATGGAGCTTTTGGAAAATGGTGGCTTTGACGCGTTTAGAAAAAGGCCTTTGGCATGCCGGTCTTCTTCGGATCAAGAGAGGAAGAAGGGGCTGCCATGGACGGAGGAAGAGCACAGGTGAGAGAGTTTTCACTTCATGAATCCGTCCTAGTATACAGTTGCTTGCTTTTTGAATTTTTATGTTTGGTTACCTGGAAAATTGCTTCCTATATTCTGCGGCCACAAGTGCTAATCAAAGTGAAAAACAGAACTTAGTTAAAACCTATGAACCACGTATACTCCAAAACTGGTTATGTATGCGTATCGGATACTTCTCGGATACCAACACGCATCCGATACGTATCGGATATGCCAAATAAGTATTTAACATTAAAATTAAATTATTTTAATTTTGGATACATTTCGTATACGCGGTGAATATTTCTAAAATACGGCCAGATACTTTAGAGATACGGTAGAGAGATGTATTTAATTCATTTGAGGGTGTCGGTATATTTGAAGTTGCTAGTCTTTTTCTTAATGAGCTGGATAAAAAAGCTTTGATATTCACCGATCAAGGCGAAAGGAATGCAATTGAATCACCGTATTGGTATTCCGTATCGGTATCTGTGCTTCCTAGCTTAAACCTTTCTTGCACAAAATTTGATAGAGTTGATGATTTGATGGACTGCACAGAATTGAATGGAGTTTTAGGGCTAATGAATTTTCCTCTTTTCACATGTTTTTGTAGCAAGCAGAAGAGATAAGTCCCTTTTACCAGTATATTGTATTGGAAATCTTTGTCTAATTCTTATTTAATTGCAGATTATGTAAGGTAAGTCTAACTGAAAATTCCAAATGGTATTGATCAATAGTTTTGGCTGTTGAATGCTGTTACAATTTTTCCAACATCTGCACTTTCATAGAATTGTTAGTGACATGTTTGGTTGGTTTGAAAACATAGGAGGTTTCTGATGGGTCTTCAAAAGCATGGTAAGGGAGACTGGAGAAACATCTCCAGGAATTATGTCATCTCTAAGACACCAACTCAAGTGGCAAGCCATGCCCAGAAGTACTTCATAAGGCAGAATTCTGAAGAAAGGGATAAAAGACGGCCCAGCATCCACGACATCACAACGGTCCATCTCACGGACAATACTTCACCGGACGATACTAAACCTCCTTTACTAAACAAGTCGAATCTGCTTAAATCGTCATCGCATAAGGACAATAGCATGCCAAAAGTACTACTCAACTGGAATCACTCGAATGACGGAGGAATGATGGTTTTTGGATCAACTCATGGCAAAAAATTCCTGCAGAGGGGTGCTCATTTTGGATCTCAAATTGGATCCCTTAACTCTTTGTTTCAGATCCAACCCACAAGATATCAAATCCACGGATGAGGCAGAAAAACAGCGTTGACCGGTTAAGGAATCACACTCCTTGTTCCATACAGGTCAACTTTGGCTGAATACCCAGTTATCAAAAACACATATCCATGTAATTATAGTGATGAATGAGTTGGTACAAGCTTTTGAAGAACACTGGATGAGTCTTTCAATGTCATGTCGCGCTTCAACTTCTAAATACAATACTCTCGAGCATATCTTTGTATTTTAACCTTCTCTTTCCTGATATATGGTTTTAATCTGAAGTCTCTTTGGGAAAGATTACCCATTCATCCAATTAAATTACCATCTGCGTGAAATTTTCAGACATTTATGTATTTTCTTGCACTTAATCAAAAGCCTAGTTTCTGCACTATCTACAGCACATAAAACCAACAAAGACAATGAATTGAGTCCTACAACCACCCTGGCATTTCTCTAGTTCAGTAATGGGAAATAGAAAAAGGATTTTACTAAACACCGCCTATTAAGCGATAGATAATATGTATATAATGACAAACAAATATAAATATAAATATCAATATATATTTACGGATATAAATACATATTTTATAAATATTAATATATTTTTATATATTATTCGCCGCTTACTAGAAATAAAAAAAAGTCACTTCCATCACAAGCTTTCAAAGATCATTTTCAGCATTCCAAATAAAGTATGAAGACACTGTGTTGTCACAGCCGAAATAACTTAGCAGTGCACCTCATTAAGCTAAAACCCTATTAGCCAATTAGGCAAAGGGGCCACATCATTAGGTATTAGTGGTGGCCGAATTAGCTGACTCAGTGAGCACTCATTTGAAATTTTGACAGTATGAGATTGATTGCTTTCCACTTCAGACCTTTCCAGCAATCTTTATATTTTATTATGCATCCAAGCTGAGACCCAACTTCATCACTATCAACATGAGTCTACATTCCACCAATTTTAAGCATCTCATGCTTTAATCCTTGGTTGAACTCCACGTACGAGATTACCTATTACCTATGTGGCTTGTTTTTTTTTCAAACCCATTGTTTTCTCCCTCTTTTCTTTCATCCATATCCTATTTGTCAAATCAGTGGTGGCAAGACTATTGGATTTCAACCCTAAGGGTTAGCCCAGAACTCAAGACTTAGAGGTTATGCTCTCTCTTATATTTCATCTTTAAAATCTTTCGGGTGTTATTAATTTTTATAGGGCTAATTCATACAAGACAAAAAGTTTTGATTTTAAATAGAGCCCCACAAGTCGACATTAGGTTGGAGGTAATTTGTAAAACCGGCCGGATACCTTGGTTATAAAAAAAAAAAAACTATTGGATTTGGGCCTGTAGTGCTAGTAAAATAATTTAGTTTTGCTGATTTTGTCTTCAAAATTATATTGTTTTGACTCATGCATTTTGCTAATAATTTACGGATAAGTCAAAACGAGATAGTTCTAAATGCAAAATGAGTAAAACTATATTATTTTGTCTACATTATATCCACGCTACAAATAACTATACTACAACCCCGAATCCAAGACTGCTGCACTGGCATTTTAGCTCATTTACAAGTCTCAGAAGAAATCATTACTTTTCATAAAGACTAGTTTCATATACAACACTCCGTACCGATGCTTTGATATTTAAAATTTAGAGAGAGAAACTCTCAAGTTGCTTTTCAAAAGTATTATAGACAAAAAGGAAAAGAACACTAATTATATGCAGTGCGTGTGAGCTTCCATCCGTAGGAGTATGTGTAAGTGGGTGTAAGTGTTTGTGCTGACCCAATTCACGTCCTCTAAACCACACACTAAGCACTTTAAAAAATCACAAAGCAAATGACAATGCCACCAACTTGCCTTCATTATTTTATAAGAACAACTTTTCTGCAAGTTGCATGAGAAAGCAACATGCCCACTTTATTCCAATTCTGTTCAAACCTTAGAGCAGGTTACTGCCACAGTACATGGACCTAAAGGTATCTTGTTTCCTCTTTGAACTTTGATAGAGAATAAAAGCAGAGAAAAAAAAGAAATGAGGTGAGAATGATTGGTTGGAAATTTCAAAGGGTTGTGAACGAATGATTTGTTGAAAATTTAAAAAAATTGTGAATGAATTAGAACACCAGAAGGCCTTATTCGTTATGCAATTCAATAGTCTCCACTGATGTCTGCAGCTCAAGAATCTCAGCAGTTTCATAGCTTAAAAGTACCTCCATGTTTGCATAAATATTCAGTCTTGTTCATGGTATTAGACACTGAAATTCCATCTACACAATCTCTATGCTAATTTCGAGTTCTTGAAAGAGAGAGAGTCAAACACAACTCGTTCAACAAATGATCGATTGGTTAGTATACTATCGTCTAAGTGAGCCTTTATCTTGGAAAACAGGTGTCAGTGTGCATCGTCCAATACCCAAATGAGGTAGCGAATCTATTTTAAGGAGATTGAGAATTCACATGACTTGATTCGATGTTGTATCTGTATTATATTCGTAACCTGTTTTTATAATAGTTTTGTAGATGTAATATTATGTTCTTTTAAAATCCTGTTCTGTAATTTCTGTTTTTTTTTTTTTTGAAAAGTATTTTCCGGAATCTAATTGTTGGCATATTTTTTCCTACATAATTTACAGAATATGAACAACTAAAGTGAGAACTTTGTTTCCCAAGTTTCGCTATTGTTTTTCCAGTATTAAATTAGTATATATACAAGTGAAACAAGTATCAAAGCAAGTGATCAAGATGAGTTTAATTCCAGAACTAATTCTTGATCGTGATGATAATATTCAAAACGAGTATAGTCTGAATAAGAAACGAGAAGATATAATGCTGTCCAAAGCATCAAAGTATCAAATTATAAAAGTAATCTTTGTATCGTATTGAGATTTTGTCATTAATTGCTGGATCACACTGACTAAGCATCACTTCCATTGCCAATTTGTGGCATCATCGATTGTAATTACCTGAAATTTTAAATATTTTTAAAATTGATTAATAATTAATATATATTGTTTAAATTTTGTATCTTTAATTATTTTAAAATAGAAATTCAAAATTTCAAAATAAAAAGAGACAGCTTAAGCGAGCTGTCGAAATACAGCAACATTGCTGATGAGCAGCATAATCGACAAACTGAGCTGACCATGTGCTCTGCTTAGTTTAATGTGTTCTGCTCAGTTGACAACATACATTGCTCAAACAAAAATACATTCTTCTTAGATAACATTCTACTCAGCTTTTTCATGTTACCAAAATAGCTAAGGAGGGCAAAATAAAGATGATAATGTCCCTTATACCTCTCTATTATACACATGGGCCTATTTATGCAGAAGACAAGATCCAACCTTGCACAAACGGATATATACGTTTGGAATAGAGATATACATAAAAGATTTAATTGACCTATTCTCTAGGAGAATAAGGTTAATCACCTCTTATAATCCTACCAAGATGCTAAAACATAGTGCCACATTTATACAACTTAAGAACTCCCTATGGTATAAGATATGAACATTCTGTTCAACTCAATACAATTGTTACCCTTCTTCTACATATTTTTCCTCTAGCCTAAAGCTAATTTAGGCATCGGAGAGGTGTTGGCGAGATACCACATCGGCGTCAAGTTCTTTTGCAGGTTAAGCGAGCAAGAAACTAAAATCGTTCCATCAGTTAGCGCCATCTGTGGGAACGACACTCCTTTTTCTATTTGCTGGTTTGAACAGATTATGATCCCCTTCCAGTTCCTGTTAGGGAAGATGTCCAGGCTTCAATGGCCCCACCCACTCTAATCACTCCGGGCAATTATCAAGCTCTTCGCTAGGAAGTCCTAACCTTAACTCAAGGGATGCATCACATCATCAAACAAAACCAAGCTTTATTGTAGCTTTATCAACCTGCACCGCCTGGAGCTGGTCCCCCTCCTCTTGTGGGGGATCTCTCTCAGAATGACGCCCCTAGGGGGGAAGGAGATCCTAATGGGAGATAAGGCGAAGCAAGCAGCCAAACAAGTAGCCATCTCAATGGATTTTTCACTGGCCCCCAAGTTCCTGAAGGTCCTATGACAGATCAGATGCGCCAAATGAAAGCCCAGTTGGACGGATTGGCGAGACAGATGAAGACTAAGGCTTTTGCCTCAGTTGAAGAGTTGGTGCAAACCACGGAACTCCCATTCACTGCAGAAATGATTGTAGTTTTGCTGCCACCAAAATTCAGAATCCCTCAGATTGATACCTTTGATGGGACCAGAGACCTCCTCAATCATCTGGAAACTTACAAATCCCTTATGCACTTGTAGGTTGTTCTAGATGTCATCATGTGTGGAGCTTTTCCCATTACCCTCTGAGGAGCCGCTCGGGTCTAGTTCAACAAACTCTCTCCCAATACGGTTAATACTTTTAAAGAACTCAACCGGAGTTCTGTTAGCTATTTTATCGTTGGTCAACAATATAGGAAGCCGGGCCACCTATCTACTTAATATTAAAAAGTTCAAAGGTGAGAGTCTCAAGGACTTTACTTCTCGCTTGAATAAGGAATCCATGAGAGTGAATAGTGCAGATGATAAAGTTGCCATAGCAACTTATATGTCAGGTCTTCGACCTGGGCAATTCTTATTTTCCTTATCTGCTGATCCTCCGTCCAGCATGGCTAAACTCATGTTGAGAGCCCAGAGACAGATGAATGTTGAAGACACACTTGCTGCTCACATGGATCATGAGAGGGAGCTCCCAGCAACTAGTCAACATGGAGGATTTCAGTCAGCCAGAGGACAAAAACGACGAGAAGGTGGTCAATCTTGTACTGAGAACTCTTTCCAGGGTAAGAGAGCTGATAGAAGCGAATCGCCTCGAAGGGGGAGACCAGAAAGGAGATTTCAGGACTATACCCCCTTAGTGGCCACAGTCAATCAGGTGTTGCAGGAGATTAGTGACTATTTTGAACTCAAGTGGCTTGGAAAGATGAAGACTACTTCTAAAGGGCGTTCCCATCATAAGTATTGTCGGTTTCATCGTGATTATGATCATGATACGGATGACTGTATCGAGCCCAAATAGTAGATTGAGGGTCTTATCAAAGGGAGACGCCTCTAGAGATTTGTTCGAAAAGATGACAACCCAAACCAACGATAGGAGGATAGGAGGGGACCGGTTGCTCGCGAGAAGGAGAGAACTCCTCCACCACCTCCTTTGCATCGTCCGATCGGAGAGATTTATATGATATCTGGAGGACCAGGAGCTAGAGGAGACACCAAGTCCTTTCGGAGGTCCTATGTTAGAGAAGTGCTCAACACAAAGAGGCCGGTAAAACGAACACGGGTAGTTACGCCCACTATCCAGTTCACAAAAGACGATGCTAAGGGGGTACTCCAACCTCATGATGACCCTTTGGTGGTTACAGTTTTGCTCGCCAATTGGATGATGAGACGAGTCTTGGTTGATACAGGTAGTTCTACCTACCTCATCTTTTTACCAGCCTATGAAGAACTGCGTTTGGAGAAATATAAAATCAAGCCAGTAAAATCTCCTCTTGTGGGATTTTCTGGAGAGACTGCTCATCTTGTTAGGATAGTAACTCTCCCAATCATGTTAGGAGATGAGCACAAAAATGCTATTGCATTGGTGGATTTCCTGGTAATGGATTGTTCTTCAGCATATAACGTTATATTGGGTAGGCAGACCCTCAACAAGTTTAAATCCATGGAGTCCACTTACCATTTCAAAATTAAGTTCCCAATTGCAAATGGAGTAGGTGAAGTCAAAGGAGACCAGAATAGAGCATGCGAATGTTGTCTCACCTCTATGAAAACGAAGAAAGAAACTCTTTCTGTACGTGAGATTGATATGAGGGATGAAGAAAAGCTCAGACAAGAGGAACCAATGGAAGAATTGGTCGAGGTACCTGTAGTAGAAGGTCAAACCAAGAAGGTCTTTTGTATTGGCTCCGAATTAGTCCCGGAGGAGATGGAGTCATTAGTTGGTTTTATGTGCAGCTACTTAGATGTTTTCGCTTGGTCACATAAAGATATGCCTGAAATTGATCCCAACATAGTGGTACACGGGTTCAATGTCGACCAAGCCTACTGACCAGTTAAGCAAACGGTGCGGACCTTTACCCTAGAAAGGAATGCTGACATTGCGACAAAGGTAAATAAATTGAAAAAAGCTCAGTTTATCTGAGTTTATCCAAGAAGTCTAGTATCTCGTATGGATTTCAAATGTGGTCTTAGTACCTAAACCCATTTATGTGTGGATTTTAAGGATCTCAATAAGGCATGCCCCCAAGGATGGTTTTTCCCTTCCTAGGATTGATCTATTGGTAGACTCTACAGCAGGTCATGGGCTGCTCAACTTCATGGATGCCTTCTCAGGCTATAATTAGATTCAGATGTACCCTGAGGATGAAGACAGGACGTCTTTCATTACAGATAGAGGGTTGTATTGTTACAAAGTTATGCCTTTTGGGCTTAAGAATGCAAGTGCCACTTATCAGAGATTGGCGAATCAAATGTTCAGAGAGCAGATTGGGCGAAATGTTGAAGTATATGTAGATGATATGTTAGTCAAAAGTCTCCATAGATCTAACCACGTGGCAGACCTGGAGGAAGCATTTAAGGTGCTCAAGAAATATCAGATGAAACTTAACACCAGCAAATGTGCGTTTGGGGTCAGCTTGGGTAAGTTCATGGGATTCATGGTCTCTCAAAAGGGTATAGAGGCCAACCCAGAGGAAATCCAAACTATTCTCAATAGAAATCTCCCAGAGAAATCAAAGAAGTACAAAAGCTAAGTGGAAGCATATCAGCTCTGAATCGTTTTGTCCCTATGGCAACCAATAGATGCCACCCATTCTTCCAACTTCTAAAGAAGGCTTTTCAATTGACTGAAGAGAGTGAGTTAGCTTTCCAGTAGTTGAAGGAATATCTCTCAGCTCCCCCTCTGCTCAATTGCACAAGAGAAGGGGAGGATTTATATTTGTATTTAGTTGTGTTCTCTCATGCAGTCAGTTCTATGCTTATTTGTATAGAAGGAAATGTCCAGCATCCAGTCTATTATGCCAGCAGGGCCCTGAGAGGAGCAAAGGTGAGATACCCTAAGATAGAAAAGATGGCCTTAGCTCTAGTAACAACATCTAGAAGATTGAGGCCTTATTTCCAAGCCCACTCAGTTAAAGTCATGGCTGATCAGCCTGTCAGGAAAGCAGTTCATAAGGCAAAAACATCTGGACGGTTAATCTAGTGGTCCATCGAATTGGGAGAATTTGATTTGGACTTTTGTTCTAGAATAGCTATCAAGGCCCAAGCCCTGGCAGATTTTGTGGCAGAATTCACCCTCTTGGACGAACCAAATTCCACACAGGAAGATACACAAGGATTGTTCACTGAACGCTCTCTAGGGTAGATGCTCTATGTAGACGAATCAGTTAAAATTGAAGCTTGTGGAGCAGGCGTAATCCTCATCTCCCCCAACCAGATCAAGCTCCAATACGCATCCAGATTCAATTTCAAAGCCACAAACAATGAGACAGAATATAAGGCCCTTCTCATGGGACTCAAATTAGCTAAATCCTTGGGTGTAAGAGATTTGAGGGCCTCAAATTAGCTAAATCCTTGGGTGTAAGAGATTTGACTGTTAGAAGTGACTCCCAGCTAGTTGTAGGACAAGTGTTGGGAGAGTATGAGGCTAGCGAAGACCGGATAAGGCAATATCTGGATCAAGTGAAGAAGCTACAGAAAGCCTTTGGGACAGTGAATGTGGAGAGGATCCCTCAAGAAGAGAATCAGGAGGCAGATCAGTTGGCACATCTGGCCACAATCTGAGAAGAAATGCTAGACCTTTTCATTTCTATTCAGCGATTGGAGCGGCGCAGTGTTGAGCAGATTGCCGTGGAAATCCCTGTAGTTAGCTATAGAGGATCTTGGGCAGATTCTATCGTAGAATACCTAGAGAATGGAGAATGGCCATCTGACAAAGATATGGCAAGGACGTTGAGACTCAGGACAGCTAAATATTTGTTTATGGGTGGAATACTTTATCGTAGAAATTATTCTCTCCCACTTCTACGCTGTCTGACTAAAGAGGAAGCTAAATATGCCTTGAGGGAGATCCATGAAGGTTCCTGCGAAAATCACTCAGGGGGAAGATCACTGGCACATAAATTACTCAGAACGGGCTATTATTGGTCATCCATGCAGTCTGATGCAATGCAAATGCATGGTCCAATGATGTGAGAAATGCCAGAGGTTTGCTAATATCCCCATCAACCCCCTACTTTGTTGACTCAATGTCCTCTACCTGACCATTTGCCCAGTGGGGATTTGACTTGATTGGTCATTTCCCTATTGGTAAAGGTCAGAATAGGTTTGCTATAGTAGTTGTGGATTACTTCACCAAATGGGTAGGGATGAGCCATTGACTACCATCACCACTCAGAGAGCTATCAATGTTGTATGGAAGAACATCATTAGCAAATTTGGGCTACCTAAGGTTATTGACACCGATCGGAGAAAGCAGTTCCACAATAATTAGTTCCAAAGTTTCTATCAACAAAGGAGGATATAGGTGCATTATGCCTCCAAAGGATATCCAAAGGCAATGGTTAGGTAGAGGTTACCAACCACATAATCAAGAGAAATCTGAAGAAGAAGTTGGAAGCAGCAAAAAGTGATTGGCCTGAGGAATTGCCCAACGTGCTTTGGGCATATTGCACTACCTCTAGAACAGCAACAGGGGAAACTCCCTACTCTTTGACCTATGGAGTTGAGGCTGTAATTCCAATAGAAATAGGTCTATTCAGCCACAGGACAAATAGTTATAGAGAGACAACAAGGCTTATTGGAAGAACTTGACCTCTTGGAAGAAAAGAGAGAAATAGTAGCTATGAAAATTGCTGCCTATTAGCAACAGATAGCTAAATATTACAACAGCTAAGTCAGAGAGAGGAGTTTCAGAGTTGGCAACCTAATATTAAAGAGAGTAGATCTTACAAGCAAGAGAGCAGGATATTTGGAACCCAATTGGGAAGGTTCCTATTAGATAGCAGAATACATCAAGGCAGGATCCTACCGGTTGGCCACCTTGAGTGGAAAAAAACTTCCTCATCCTTGGAATGCCGAACGCTTAAAAAAGTACTTTCCATAGTTTCTCTTTCTTTAGACTTTGTCTTTTTTTCTTTTATTTCAGTCATTTTTTACAAGTCTTAAGACTAATCGCCAAGATATTTGAATAAATGTGTTGAGATTGCATAAATATTTGTTTAAACTTTTGATTAACACGAGTTGAGAAGAAAAGCAGTTTTGCATGCTCAGCACATGTCCTCTGGAATCATGAATTCGAGCAGCCTCGTCTACTCAGCACATGTCCTCCGGGTCCATGAATCCAAGCAGTCTCGCTTGCTCAAAACATGTTCTTTGAGACCATGAATTCGAGCAGCCTTGCCTACTCATCACATATCCTCTGGGACCATGGATATTGAGTAGCCTCACTTGCTCAGTACTTATCTTACTAGAAGACATACACGGGGTACAAGAAAGAATTCAAGTGTAAAATCATGTTTAACAGTTGAAATATGTATACATGTAGTCAGAGCCACCTCTAGGTGGGAATTGTTCGAAAGCATAAAGAAGCTGACTAAAGAAAGAAAAAATATAACTATTGAGTCTATGGATCCTACACAACAGGGGGATCCACCATTCCAACAGGGTCCGGAAGGGTCAAGTCCACAACGGGATCTTTTCCAGATGGGACCTCTCTAAAGACCTCATCTGCAACCCCAGCAATAACGGGGTCTATGGTCTTCTCCAAGATGGCCTCTGTCATCTCAACACTAGAATCTCGAGGAGCATATTCAGCTGTGGTTTTTCTAGTCAACACATCTGTTAGCTTCGCTCCTCGGCTCGTAGTCTCCTCCTCCTTAGCCTCTTCTAATTCGTTGTCCAGATTATGCTCATATTCAAGTCCAGATGAGCCATTCTAAAATTCTTTTTCGGGGACATAAAGCTGCTAAAGAAGTACTCAGTCATGAGGTCGATGAAGGCTGGGGAGTCCTTCATTTGCTCCAACTGTGTTGATTGATCTCTACCCTGCTAGTCATGAAGAGAATTGATCTCTATTTCCTTCTCAATCAACATTCTGCCTTTCTCATCACAAATGATAGCTAGATCCCTAGTAGTTCGCTTCTGTGCTCTGAGAGCTGAATTGGAGTCAGCAAGAGCTTTCTTCAAGTTTTTAATTAACTTCTGCTCTGCAAAAAACAACTGAGACAGTTGGGAATTTCGTTCAGCCAAGTGGGAAGATCCTTATTCAAACATTTGAGATGATTCTCCCATACTTCGCAGTTAGGCTTCCTTCACATTATTTTCCTCCCTCAGCTCATCCTTCTCCTTCTTCAATTGTACAACTAATTGAAGCTGCTCCTCCATCCTCCGCTTGTGCGTTCTTCTTCTCACATCCATAGCATCTCTTTCATCTTGAACATTTAAAGCGTCTCTCACCACATCTCCACCGTACAAAGTGGCCTGTAAGAAGAAAAAAGCAAACATACTCAAAACATAGTTTCATTTAAAGAAAGAGAACGTGTTAACAGAACATTTTTACTTTCGCCAAACAAGCAAGGAGTTGTGATTGTTTCTCCCCAGAGGACATCACCTTCTGGACCTACTTGTCCCTTTTTGTGGGCAGGTTTGCCAATGTATCAATTGCTAACCTTGTGTTTGCTAACAGAGAAGGCTCTACAGACAGATCATAAGAAAGGTCAACTCCTATTTGAGCACTCAATGAAGATGATCATTCTCTTGACTTTTTCTTCTTCATTAAAGGACAATCACTCTCAACAACCACGGTCTGGTCAGCTCCAATGGACGCAACTATCCCCTCAGCCTCCACAACAGAGGCGAAAGGCAAGGAAGGTGGCTGCTACATCTCCACCCCTTCAACTTCCACAGTTGAGGCAGTAGGCAAATGAGGTAATTGATGCACCTGGTCAGACTTGACCCTCTTGGAAGAGGGAATGGTGCTGTTAGCTCCTTGGGAAGTCACCACAGAATCCAAAAAAGTCGTGGGATCAGCCAACACCTTCTTTTTTGTAGATTTTTTCCTTGAACTGCTTCGAGACTTGGCCCGATCGGATAAGTTTACAAGCTCCTCCCTGTTAATCCTCACCATTGCTTGAGTATCTCCTGCCAGGTATAAAAATGTAAAATGGAGGTCATATGAGCTAAGGTAATGACAAAATGAGATACCTCTTTCTAAGGCAAGGGCCTCACTTGATGGTTTTGTGCCGAATAGATATTTCGCTAGGGTCACCGGTTCAAGTAGCTCCCTGAAGTCGTGATCAAAATATTCCCCAACCAACTTCAACTACTCAGTAATCTCCTTAGTAATCTTTGGTCTTTGTTTTCCTATCCGGAATCAAGAAGACACGTTCAGCCACCGACAGTACCAAAAGAGAATAAAAAAAGGGAAGAAAAAAGAACTAAGAAAGTACTCACAAGAAGGATTAGGCTCTCCCTAAAAACAACGAATTCTCGAAGAATCAGCCTTTTCCTCCTAAGCAGAGAATTTCCGTCATTCTCCAGAGATAAAAAAGAACTTGTTCTTTTAATTTTTATTAGTTGAGGGCAGGCTGTCCACCAACACTTTGCTCTCATTCCTCTTACAAAAATACCACCATCCTTGCGTGGACATACTTACTTGATGCGAATAGAGAAAAGCCTCCTTGGTCAGTTGGGCCTTCTCCTCAGTCACTGTCGACCAGAGCACCCCATAACCAACCAAGATATGCTAGGAATTAGCCAATAGTTGCCCTGGAGATAAACCTAAGTACAATAGGATTTTCCTCACGCAAGGGGCGAAGGGTAGCCTCAGCCCAGCCTCAAAATTAGCTATGTACAAACATAGTTCTCCTAACAAGGGAGTATTCGCTCTTTCAGTGGAACCAGGGACTCTTATGACTACAGAGTCTGGAATCTGATATTTGACCCTTAGCATCATTAACTCCTCTTTAGAAACACTTGACGCAATCCTCTCGGCCTCTACAAGTCTGATATTCAGCGCTACATCATTTGGCGAAGGGGAATCAGTACAGTAGACGAAGTCGCTTGACTAGGGCACAACGTTTGATCAGTGTTTAATTCTTTCCCCAGATCTGAGCTTATCGGGATGGGGGTCCTAGATGTTTGTCTACAGGTTGCTATCTCTTGAATTTGAGGAATGGCAAGACGAATGACATAAAAAATATCTTGATAATATCCCTAAACGACTGGGGAGTGAGCGAACTCCCCAAACGAAGGATATGTGAATGAAAATGGAGATATCGACACAGTCGAAGGAAAAAGAAAGACCAACTATGCCCCAATCCTTGGAGGTCTAAATCGAATAGTCTATGATTAGTCAGTCTAAAAAAGAAAAAGGAGATGGGTATAGACGTACCTAAAAATCCACAGGATTTCCCTGAATAAGTTTAACTTCAAAGCTTAAGAAGCACGACAATGATGACTGGTTCGTTTTTGCTGAGTTTCGAAAGAGAGAAGGAAAGAAATGAAAAGCCAAAAATACATACTTAAAGGCTCTCATCCAACCGTTTTCAAATAGAGGCCATTCGATTGGTTGCACGATCAAGGGTGAGATGAAAGTCGCATGTATGTACCTACCAAGAGGCCTTGACATCGCATTAAATGCAGCGCATAAAATGAGATAAAAGTGAACCGTCAAAATTCTCTTTATGTAACTTTTGATATTTCCTCTCAGCGCAAGCAACTGTTTGGAAATAGGAGAGTAACTGATGAGCAGCATAATCGACAAACTGAGTTGACCATGCGCTCAGCTCAGTGTAATGTGCTTTGCTTGGTCAACAACGTACTCTGCTCATACAGTAATACATTGTTCTTAGATAACATTCTACTCAGTTTTTTCATGTTACCAAAATAGCTGAGCGGGGCAAAATAGAGCTGATGAGGTCCCTTATACCTCTCTATTATACACATGGGCCTATTTATGTGAAAGACAAGATCCAACCTTGCATAAATAGATATATATGTTTGGAATAGAGATATACATAAAAGATTCAGTTGGACTATTCTCTAGGGGGATAAGGTTAATCACCTCCTATAATCTCGCCAAGATGCTAAAACATAGAGCCACCCTTATATAACTCAAGAACTCCCTATAGGTACAAGGTACGAACATTCTATTCAACTCAATACAATTGTTACCTTTCTTCTACATATTTTTCGTCCACCCTAAGGCTAACTTAGGCATTGAAGGAGTGTTGGTGAGATACCACACTGGTGTCAAGTTCTTTTGCAAGTTGAGCGAGCAAGAGACTAAAACCATTCGATCAATGCGAAGGAATCTTTTAGGGTTTTCTCACATTCATGGTGTTTAATTTGAAATTTATGGACATATAATGGCATTGCATCAAATTCCCTTGGAGTTAAGTCCAAAAGAAAATGGTTTATCAAGAGAATTCATGATAATCAATTTGAGAGTTTTTCTAGTATTAATTTTAGAATCAATTTGTGAGTTATGAAGGATTTTTCTTTAGTCTCTGTATAAACCATTGGGATTTTAGGATAGTTTTTACATAATTCATGAATCACGGAGCGTATTGAGAGGTATTAGTTGTTCTTGAAGAGTTTTTGTGTTCTTGAGCAAAGAAGAAACCCTAGGCCGAAGTTCTATCCAAGTTTCCTCAAATCGATTATTGTTATTCGTGTTTATCTTCAATCAAGGTAGTGTTCCTTACCTACTGACTTAGGAGATTTCAATTATGCTTTTAATTTCAGTTTTAAAACTAGTATGATTGATCTAAAGTTTTATTTCGAGCTATTTTAGAATGATTATAAAAAAGTTGCAAGTTTCTGAAAAAAGAAAACTCGCTTGAGCAACCTTTTAAATTCTATAGCACTATTTGATTTTCAAAAAGGTTAGCATTTTGTCAAAATCTTAATTTTAGTAGCGAGCTCTTTGCCGCTTGAGCGACTTGTCCAAAAATGTAAAATTTACAGAATGCAGATTTGTTTAGCGGGACTTTGTTCCAACACTGTTAACTAGCCGAGAACGCGTGTACAAACTGCACAGGCATACATGACGCTTATTATATGTCCACAGATCTCCTGGGGTCTCGTGCAAGTTATTCACCATACAATGTGATGTTTGACCATGCTTAGTAATGTTGACCATGATTGTGGTATGTTAATATGAATGACAAAGTAAATGTGATCTAGATTTTTGTAACGTGTTCTGTATTGAAAGTTATTGGTTATGCTGGGTATGACCGTCGTGCTACCCGAGAAAATTGTCGATATTGTAGCAGTTATGTTGTCGAATTTGTCTTAAAAATATTGAACGATTGTTAGTTAGAAAACTTGTGAACATGACTGTATTTGGGGGTTTGTTAAGGAAAAACCTAATGGTTAACGATAGGGACACCGGTTCAAATTTTACATGTAACAAGGAAGCATAGGGTATTAGGTGAACTTTATAATATAGTGACAATGTGTAGAGACAAATAGTGACGGTTAATGAAAAGATGATAACTTCTTAATGGTGTCTGTCGTGGCCAGTGATGTTGTTGGACGTCGACCGTTGTTGTGATTTAGTTTTGGACTTCAACTAGAAGGTGAGTGTAGTCGGTTAAAAGTCCGTTGTTTATTCACAGAAGGACCCCAACTAGGAGGTTGGTGTTTTCGGTTGGAGGTGACTTTGGGACCGTCTGTGAGTGCAACTCCGCACCTCGAGGAGTGACGGGCAATGTCTTGGGCGTCCTTGAACCGATAAAGGAGAAGCAGCTAAAGTTTGTTGGTAACTAACTTGGTAAAGCCACATTATCGATCGGACCTAGCTAGAGCGAGGTAGTTATTGACTTGAAAGGATGGTAGAATGTCTCTTCCTTCCTGGGTCAGTATTTTAGTCGGGTACCTAACCTTACACTATAATCCCTTGGTAGGTAAGACCTTGTCAATATCAAATGAATACCCTATGTTAGATAGTCGGGTAGAAAACGGAGTTCCTAAATGTAATTCCTAAAAACATAATAAACAGAAGCATAATGAACTTATATGTTTACAATTTACTTATTTGTTCAGCTTTATTCAGTTTGTGTTTATACCATATTGCATGCTTGATTTTCTTTTGGGTTTGGTGTTTTTTTAAGTAATATTTTCTATTGAGTTTAATTATTCACTAGAGCAATTTTTTTGCCGTTGGCATTTCATGTCAGATGTAGACGAGCAGACAGAGTTTTCACCCCAACAGGAGGAGCCAACGGTCACATATAGAAGAAGAATACAACACATGGGTGTCTTACCTTTAGTTTAATTAGCTCTATCTTTCGATTTAATAAATTTAAACTTGTATGGGTATTTCCATCATTTTATTTTTAGACCTTGTACTTATTTAATTTTCTAATGAAATAAAAGAGAAAGAGGTCATATTTTTAATAATTATTTTGATAAATAAAATCATATTAAAAAGATTTAAATAATATTGCTGAGAATCGGAGCGTTATAACTATCATTCCTTTCTCAATGGTAGTTGATCCATAGGAATCACCCCCTTCTTGTGCTCGTTCGAAAAAAACGGAGAATTAGTGAAAAAAATAAATTTAAGGCGAATTGGCTCATTAAGTTTGGACTAATTTGATTTTTTTTAGTTAGAATATATTGTTTTTAAAGTATTAATAGATTAGATTATTTGATTGATAAAATTGCACTTATTAGAACAAATAACATGAATCAATTTTTATAATCCCTTCCGACAAAATAGTTGATCTTCTTCAAATCTCCTTTTCCAAGTTTCTTCGAACTGTAGAAAAATCAAAGAAACTTTTAATCTACTGATCTAGCGAACAAAATCGCCTCAACTTCTGCGACGAGATTTTTTTGGCTTTGAGCTATTGTGAATGAGAGGAATTTCCTCCTGATGAATATCTTCACAAGGGTCATGATCATCGTCTACCATAGCATCACCTGTGCTTGACATACCTTAATCCAAAAGACATAACACCAAACAAGAGGATTTGCCGAACAGAAAAGTAGAAAAGAATTAAAAATTAAAAAAAAAACTTTAAAAATTAAAAAACATGTTATTTGTGTCTTTAACAGAAAATATATTATTTGTTGTTGAGTTCTTTAAAAAAAATATGAATTAATTTTTAAATATTGAATTTTTATTTTAACAAATAACTTATCTGTTTTATAATGTTTATGCTACCTGATAACATTATCAGATAATGTAATTAAATAAATTAATATTATCTGATAACGTTATGAGATAACTTTATCTGTGTTGTTCATACCATCCTTCCTCTATAATTTTATGCGTGTTGTTTCATACTACCCTTCCTCTATTCTGAGTGTAAGGCAATTAGAGTTTAGAAGAATAAAGTGGTGAAAAAGATGGGAAAAACAGACAAGTGGATTCGAAAGAGAAACGCTGGTGAAGTTTTTGCCGGTCATTGGCAACTAATAACATTACAAGTCTCTCATTTTGGATTTTTGATGAGAGTTCCAAAAAAAAGGGTGAACAAAAAAGTTGTACACATGGAAAGATCGTATTTTGGAGAAAAAGGAAGAGACAGAGTTCCAATAGTCTGCCTGGGTGAAATAGGATGCTTAAAAATATCAGCAAAAAGCCAACAGCTGTTGTTAATACCAACCAAAGAAAAGACTCTCAGTTATAGAATCTGCAAGAATTAAATTACACAGGATCATCCTCACAAGTTGTCAAGCAGCTACGAGAGGACTATGTAAGCCTATCATGCACACCCCTTTAGCTTGGAACACCCCAACAATGTCACAACACCAATTGGTTCTAATATACTCTACATGAGTCACTTGATAGACAAATAAACTTCTGTTTGATAGTAGCCTAGATCAGAGTCATTAGAGTGCAATAACAAATAGACACATTCTCTTGGACAATCGTCGTATCATATTCTGAAATTAAATCTCATTTAGTATTTGTATGTTCTACATTTGAGGTGGCAAGATCATTTCATCACGGGGGTGGCTTACAAATTCGTTGGCACTTTGTGTTCTAGAAAATTCCAAGCTTTAATGGTTCTTGATCTACCTTTTTATCAACCACAGGAGAACCCATTATGTGTGTTCTTCGGTATCATCACAAGGTAAAGAGACTATTTAAATTTATATCTTTGTGGGAGCAAACGCTCAAACATTGTGAATTATACTGTTAGGCAGCACAAGTGGCATCTGAGATTGCTTCATATTGTAAGGTGAACAACTAGGTGCTCACCAATGCTTACTGAGCATATACGAAAATGATAGCGTCAGGAACACAAATAGAAGTCGTCTAGGGTCTTTAACCGGGCCAATCTAGTCAACTAATACAATCACAGCAGCAAAACCAGGCATTTTCTGTTACATATATACAATTTTATGCATCCCAAGTTACGCCCGTGCACAATGTAAATTAACGAAAGATCAAACTCACAAAATCAATAGCTAGCAAGTAATTGTCCAGAGCTGGAGCTTGAGAGGGCAGGCAACTAAAGCGCATTTGTTTCACAAACAGAACATACTTTATTACAGTACACAGTTCAGAAATAGGACAAAATTCAAATTCAATGAACAGAAAAACAAAAAGAAGGAAAAAGCTCCTACCAAAAAAGAAAAGATCCAAGACATATAAACATGACGTCCAACCAGAGTGCTGAATATCGGTCACAACGGATCGTGCTGATCATCATATAACAGCATTATGAACTTCCTCGTGGCTGATATTGACTGGCTATATATGCCGAAACCGATGCGCATGTAGATAATGCAGATTCAGAACCCTCCATCTAACGGATTTGGAGCTGTAGTACAACCTGCAGTGTAGTTAAAACGACATAATTTTACCTATTTTGTTTTCGAAACTATATCGTTTTGACTCACCTCAAAAATTGTTATCAAAATACACGAGGTCAAAACAATATAATTTTAAGAACAAAATAAACAAAACAAAGTTGTTTTACCGAACTACATCCACCCTGCAATGGCTGCACATCAGTCCTGAATCTCCATCTAACGGAGACAAGGCAGGCAGAACTCTCACACAAAGGGTATATACAAGTACAGATCTACGCATCAAGATAGGCGGCTGCATCCAAGGGTACAACGGTATCAGGGAAATCCGTTCTTTGTCCAGCAAGCGAGTAGTACGCCAGTACATGAGCCGGATGCTCATCCACAAGTTCTTCCCCAAGCTGACCCAAAACCACGACCCTCCTCGCGGGAATCAGCTCAATATTCCAAAACGGGCGGGCCATGGCCCAGAGATCGTGGGCAGTTTCAGATGCCCGATACCCTTGGACCCACATGTATCTCAAAGAATTCAACTGCAACGCGGCCATAGCCAATGCGTGTTCACTGAAACAACACGCGCGCAGTTCCAGCTTCTGTAGGCTAGGGCAGCCCCTAGAGAATTCCAGAAGCCCGGCGTCAGAATGCCCGACGCTACCCAGAAGCATCCACCTAACATTCGGGCTGTACTTCCCGATGTAACTGAGCCCTAGATCGGTTAGGCCCCCTAGGCGAAGATAGAAGGCAAATCGTCGGAGTTTATGGCACCCTTGTAATAGGGCTCGGACTCCGTTATCGAGTGGTAAATCGGCGATTCTTTCTTCGCGATCGAGTAGCACCAGACGGAAGTCGCAGAGGTTTTTCATGTACCTGCCGATGATTTCGAGACAGGCATTGGTGATGTCGGACACGTATACGGCGACGTATTCCATTTCAAGGCAGCCTTGGGCTAGAGCAATTAGTCCTCGGTGTGAAACTAGTCCTCCTTCGTCTTCCATTCCTTCTCCGTCGGCGCCTCGCTCGATCCGAAGGTGCCTCAGTCTTTTGCAACACCGAGCGAGAACTTCCAGTCCCCTGTCGCCTATCACATTCCTTGTCTGTTCGCAAGATGAGAAAAGAAAAATCAAGTCGACTCAAAGTCAATCACCCAAAGTAGTACTTGAAATCCTAATTTTGCAGAAGTTGATTCTGAAAATCAGAATTCAAAAACGTGCAACCTTTTCCAAAACCTGTTTGTAGCTAAAAAGGGATACGAAAAGATGTGTCAAAGCACTTTCAAGGTGATAAAATCTAAAATCACTCTCCTCAAAATCTATAGCAAACACCCTTCAAAGATTTCCACTTTGTATCTACAGATTTCCATACACAAGTTTTGGAACACTTGGATTTGATCCCCTTGAAAAACAAGCCAAAAAAGAACACGAAAGAGATACAAAAACAACAGAGCTTGAATGTGTTCAACTTAATTACATAAAGAAATGATTTACCTAAAAAAAAAATTATATAAACAAATGAATTTGCAGCACAGGCAACTAATGGAAGATGGAGATCATACCTTAAGAACTTCCAAGTTGGGGCACCTTTGAATTAAGAGACAATGGTCCTCTGTATCCAGGAGTGCGTAGAGGAGATCCAATCTTCTCAGTACGGAAGCAAAAGGAAATACAATGTGCATTTCATTCCTCCCCATATAGGTAAGACCCAATCGGCATAACCTTGGGGGGAATAATACAGAAGAGTAACTTTCATTTTGGTCACCGAAAGAACCCCCACCAAACTCTTCTAATTTAGCTGCAGCGGAGAAGAAACCAGCGAGATCCAGTAGCTCACATTCACTGATTTTCACTGATACAAGAGAGCGGCAATTCCTGGCAATAAGTTCAAGGTCTTGGAAATTGATTTTGACAAGATCCGTCATGTAAAAATTCAGACTTTCTAGAACGGTGTTGTTCATAGCAAGCTCATGTAGCCATTCGCCGTCTTTCTCTTTGATACTGCTTTCTTCCAGAAACAAAGTTTTCAGACTCCTGAAGGATGACACGGTTAAATTCAATATGGGTAAGAAAACAAGCCAAATATTACGACTCGAAGAATCAAGAACTCTACAACCTTTAGATATATCTTTACAGCGAAATGTAGCAACCATTTCTTGCTCTCTTCCTTTTTTATCATGTATCAAAACAGAAACCAAGTCTACAAGAACTTCACTGAAAGAGATCCAAAAAACAGCACGTATGACACTCGACAAAACTGCTCATTCGACAAGGATGTATAAACTAATCTTTCTACCATAGAATTGGATAGTGTGTGACCAGCACAGGAATAAATCACCAACATGCGACTTAAAAGAGGGTCTTATACAAGGTTCCCCTCTCCAGTGATATCTGTGAGGGTTAGTAGGCCTGTAATATCACTAACACGCGACCACATTCACCAAAACCCTATCTCACTTGATGAGGTCATCTACACGGGCCCTTTTGGCCAGTTTGCTCGAGCTGAGGCTATATTTCCCGTCCAATGACACAGCAGGCAGTTCGTACAACATATTGACAAACAAAACCATTTTCATAGACTCAATATTCATGAGGGTGATGGGAAATAAACAAAACATGACTTTTTTGAAGTAGAATCAAATCGGGGTTTTTCTCTTGCTTCGCAGAGAAAACTAAAGCAACTATTTATTCGCAGCTACTGGCACTAGCTCACAGTTGCACTTCAACTTTCATTGAGCAAAATTCAAAAGAATAGTTTGCTTTGAACAACTATAATGTTCAGTTTCATGCAAGTAAGAAAACTGAACAAAACAAACAAAAAGGTCATGGAAAAATATTATCAAAGTACATGTTTAAGGTATGTTTGAGGAGAGGCGGTGACATCAAGGATTTCTATAGTATCGCCCCATCAACTTTTTCATTGCATCACATCATTCATAAGGAGATGGGCCCAATCTGGCCTATACAAAAGACTTGGTGTTTTGTGTGCAATACTCCATCTACTTCAACAACAAATTCACGCAAAGCTTTGTCCAGGATTAATGACCAGTACAAAACCAAATCATTGTTTCAGACTGACAATACTATAACTAATGTGTGGATCGTTCCACTCGCCTAGCATGATACTAAATCATTATATTTTACATTGAAATAGAATAATCAGTAGATATATAATGAGACAAATCAGACAACAAATCATAATCTTGAAGACTTCCGAAATTAGCTTTTGCTTTTCACACGTCTAATTTCATCGTCTTGCACTTAAGCTTTGTTTTCCGCACAAATAGCATAATTTGTAGAATAACAACTCTCAAATTTTCGGTTACTCCGTTTGAAAGGACAAAAAAAAATAGCAGACAGTTGATAGAGAAACATGGATTTAAGGCGCATAATATTCAAATACATATAGAAGAGGATGTAAACAAACATAGGTATGCAGGTACACAAAATTCATAGAAAAGCATAAATATATTTCAGTAAAGAGCTCGGTTACACAATTTTTCAGAAGCCAATTTGATGATTGACATTGTTCCTCTAAAGATGTTTCCTCAAATAGGAAATACCATCGAATAGTTATGAAAGAGAACTTGAGCATGGTTTGAGGCGACTCTGATTAAAGGAAAAGAAGATGAATATTGATTGTTAAGATCCTAGATGGTTAGCTCTCTTACTACAGAGAATTGAAGTACAAATGTTTTGTACTAGTTATTAATCAATATGTTGTTTATGACATCACCATTCTCCCTGGTTTTCAGACCCCATTGGATCAATGACAGGTCTGAGTGTTTTTCACCAAAGAGAAAAGGACGACATGTCAATATCTAAGGCAAAAGGTAAACAGAAACTGCTGAGACAACTCCATGAGAAAGAGATGCTAGAGGGAAAATGAAACAAGAAAAATTAGACCAGCATCATCTCCCAACATCCTATAAAACATATATGATACGGAAAAATACTCCAAAACAATATAAGACCTCAAGTTGGCGTGATGAACCTATATCGTATAACAACAAAAAGGGGCAGCCTTAACCAGCTTCTAATGTCCAAAGGTACACTCCTCTTTAACATGTACTCTAATAATATGGATGATATAGATAGCAAAAAACATCAAGTTCGTAAGAGCCACTAAATTCGCATTCCAAAGGAACGAGAACCCAAGAGAGGTCCTACGTCATCTATTTAAAATCGATAAAATTCCCAATGCAGAACTGAGAAATTAGTGTCAAGAAAGATAACATATAGCCATATAAAGCAGAGGACATAAATGAATGCATTAATCCCAAAAGTACATCAGCCATAGTTGAATACCACCGGGAAGCCTGAAGTCAGGATCCTAATCACCGTTCTCAAATTTGTGAAGAATTTCTTATCCCATCATATGACTTGTGTTTGTATGGCAGCAGAGTTGTTTATACATACTACATGGCCCCGCTTCCTTTAGTTGCATGTCACCGAAGTCCCCTCTCCTTGTCAATTTTATTTACCTAGACTTTTATTCTCATTTTATGTAATTAGATTGATTAAGTTGTGGAATAACCTCCAGATTGATTATACGATCAGCAAAAAATGATGAAGTTTGGTCCACAAATAATCGAACTTCTTTTGTCCAAAGGGATTAACTACACTTGATAGAAAACAACAACAAACTAAAAGTTCCAAGACTATTTCACTCTCCATGTACTTCATGGCCAAAAAACATCGAATAAAACAAAGCACAAACAAAAGTCTCCCGCAAGGTTCAAGAACCATGGTAGAGAACTTTTCACACGGAAGACAAGTACAGAAATAGCCAGGTACTTAATTCGACGAGGAAAAAAATATTCAGTGAAGCAATAAGAACATACTTGCAAGACCGGCCAATATGGAGAAGCCCATCGGTAGAAAACCCAGAGCAATTATCAAGCTTAAGTGCTAGTAAAACACGACCACGCGTTCGAGCGAGGAGCTCGAGATCCGAGTCCCTCACAATCATCCGCCGGAAGTGAAGCACCTTCAAGCATCTAAACGACCTCGCAATCTCCCCGACCCATGGCTTCACGTATCCTCCCCAATCCTCCGGTATCAGATTAAACATCGCCGCCCTTGGCTTCCCCTTCAGTTTTAAAGACTCGAGGTGCTGAAACCTCCGCCATAGCTGCTGCGGCGTCGTGGTGTAGCACAAGGCGATGGTCACGTGCTTCCGCGTGGAGGCGTCGATATCATACCACCGCCGGCACACCAGCGACACCGCGTCCCGGTCACGCGCGTCGTGTATGTAATTGATCACGCACTCGAATACTGTATCTGGCATACCACCAGTCATCTTGTTCACTTTTCCATCTTCCATGTGAGCTTGAACAGACTTGAGACTTCAATAATTCAGAGCTCAAAGATCTAGCTGCACAAAATAGAAGCATAAGTCTGTAAATACCGATACTAAATCCACAAACAAACATTGAAATATAAACAAGACAACTAGTATCGTTAGTGCCAGATTCACTGGGATTCAAGAACACATATCTCCGATTCAAAACAAGAAAATAATAATAAAAAAACCATAAACATAAACATGACAGATTGGAAGCACGGAACTGATGAAATCAAAGTGTCTGACGGGGACCTCCGATGATTTTTCAACAAATAAAGCTTTCTGCAGAATCAAACAGTGGAACGCGCAGTTTCGATGCGATCTACGACGAAACCTCCAAGAATCCCGCACGAAACACAACTGAATCGGATCGGCCGTTTGAGTCCTCCACATAGGTAATCAAAAGCTGCGAGAAAACATTAGATCGACCAACAGGAGGCTGACGGCACATCGAATCTTTATCTTCGCGAAACACGACGAGAGAGAGAGAGAGAGAGAGAGAGATGAAGGCGGGGGTGAGAGTGGGAGTGGGAGTGCGTTATCAGCGAGTAGAATCTCAACACAGGGCTTATTGTAAGCAGCGCAGAAGATTAACGGTGGAGATGCGTCGGAGTGAAAGATCGGACGGCGACAGTTGCAACTGTTTCTATTGGGGATAAAAAGGCAGATCAGACTCCCTAGGACTAGGGAAGGGAGGATCTCTTTCCCCTCTTTCTACTGCTGCTGCTGCTGCGTGCGGCTCCGAGACTGGATTAACGTATGGGGCAACAGAGGCATCCAGAGGTCTTGATAGTTTCATTTGATTTTTTTTTCAAAATAAAGCCCTTGATAGTTGCATTTTGATCATATCAACTTTTTTTTTTTTCATAATCATAATGTTTAAATTACCAATGCAAATTTTTTTATTCACAATAATAAAGACTGAGTTAAATCAGATTTAGTTTAATAGTAATCACTGTTAGACTGTTTTTTATCCATTGCTCTTCAAATAACATGATTTTATTTCACGCAAGTGATTATATAAGAGATTGTATATACAAAGATAATACAAATCTAATTCGGTTGGATTTGACAAGAAAGTGAGCGACGTGAAAGTGATTTTTTTATTTGGACTATATTTTAGGAAAAAAATTGAGGAGTGTGGAAGGAAATGAAGAGGAAAAAAATACAATCATTTTTAACACATGACTTCGCCTCTAAAAAGAAAAACAAATAGTAATAAAGTATAATAAAGAACAGATTATAATCTCCAGTTTTTTTCTTAATTCTTAATAACAAAATATGTGAAAATTTATAAAATATTTATTTTTTCTTGACAAACTAAACAAGTAAAAAGATGTTTCTCTCCCATTTTCCTTCTTTTTATTTTTAATTAAAAAATTTCATTCACTTCCCTTAATTTAAAATAAGTGAAATATCAAAAGTTCTGTGGCAAAGTTTAATTGGGACACATATAATAGAGACACTCACTCTTTATCGGATATAAAAGAGATATTAATCATCAATAATGTTGGAGAGTAGGATGAGATATTTTTGAGTAATTTGAAGGTAGATCTCACCTTACAAAGTCAGGTAAAACACGAACTTTAGTACACTCAAAATCTACCCCAACCAATATATAAGTTTATGGTTGAAAAAAACAAAAAACAGTTGTTTAGATACGGGACGCACTTGCCGGTACTTCTCTACATTTACCTTTCTTTACTTAAGCCACAATGAGCCATGTTTTCCAGAATTTAAGTGAAAAGTAATTCAGATAATGGGATGATTTATAATTCCTTTATGCCTATTTGTAGTTCATGGTTTCAATCTTCAAGAAATTCACTAAAGAATCATTTTATATCAAGTTATTTAATTTTACGAGTCAACATTTTGAATTTTTAGACATTTTCAGGTCTAATTTAGCCTAACTCGATTATTTATAATCGAGTTTTGTCTCTATTCAAATTTTTTTTATATTTGTTGTTTTGGCCTCAATTTTTTGTGGATTATTGATCCGCCTAAATTAGACGAATCTAAAAAGTATAAAATTATGTCTAAAAGCTAAAAAAA
>JABCMJ010022064.1:0-11368 GCA_014822125.1 Arbutus unedo | reverse complement strand
TCAAATTTGGTCTATTATTTATAACTTTCTAAAACCATTCGTCGAGACGAACTAATAATCCACAAAAAATTGAGGAAAAACAAAAAAATGCAAAAGAAATTCAAATAAGGACGAAACAATAATCAAATAATTAAGTTAGGCCAAACCCAGCTGAATTATAGTCCTACACATAAATATAACTTAACACTCCCCATCAATTTGGTGCGAAGATATCATTTAGGCCCAACTTGAATACAATGGGGTGAAAACTCTTACTGCCCACCCATTCGTGAAGATGTCAGCTAATTGATCTTCAGATCTCACAAAAGGCATACATATCAACCCTTCATTTAGCTTTTCCTTAATAAAGTGTGTGTCAATCGGAATATGTTTCGTTCTGTCATGTTGAATGGGATTATGAGCAATGTTTATGACAGCTTTGTTGCCACAGTAGAGTTTCATTGGACTATTATCAGACATTCTCAAGTCACGTAATAAGGTTTGGAGCCACATGAGCTCACAAACTTCATAAGCCATAGCTCTATACTCAATTTCTGTGCTAGACCTGACGACCACTGGTTGCTATACTCAGCTTCTGTGCTAGACTTGATGACCACTGATTGCTTGTTACTTTGTCAAGTAATCAAATTTTTTCCAAGGAGAGCATAGTAGGCAGAAATAGAACGTCTATCATCTACAGAATCAGCCTAGTTGGCATTAGTGAATGCCTACAACCGTAAGTAAAAGTGATTAGAAAACATAATCCCTTTTCTTGGAGCTGATTTGAGATACCACAAAATACGATAAACTGTAAGCACGAGGATCATGCAGAATTGACTAACGATGCCCATTGCATAAGAGACATCTGGTCAACTATGGGCTAAGTATATCAGTCGGCCTACTAAGCGCTGATATCTCTCTTTATCAGTGTGTTCCCCCAAGTCTCCACTGAGTTGATGATTTGCATCAATAGGGAAAGTTGCAGGTTTACAACCCAACACACCTGTTTCTTCTAATAAATCAAGGATGTACTTCCGTTGGGGGATAAAAATACTCCGATCAGACATTGCCACTTCCATTCCCAGAAAGTACGGTAGTGATCCAAAATCTTGAATTCTTGAGCCAGACTCGACTTGAGACTAAGAATCTCATTTATGTCATTGCCTGTCATTATTATATCAACATAAACAATAAGGACAATGACCTTATGAACACTTCCTTTGATGAACAAAGTATAATCGGCATGACTTTGTTTGTATCCAAACTGCAACATAACTTTTTGAAAATCTGTCAAACCAAGTTCTAGGTGACTGTTTCAATCTGTAAAGGGTTTTTTTCACTTTCCACACTTTTTCCTCTGTCTTAGAAGAAGGCAAACCTGGTGGTATATCAATATACACATCATCTTCTAACTCACCATGAAGAAATACATTATTCACATCAAACTGATGAAGATGCTAATTCAAATTTGCAACACGAGAGAGTAAAGTTAGCACAGAATTCATCTTCGCTACTGGAGTAAACGTCTCCTCGTGGTCAATACCATAGATTTGAGTAAAATCTTTAGCAACCAGCCTTGTCTTGTATCTCTCAACTGTACCATCAGCATTTTGCTTAACCGTGAAAATCCACTTGCACCCTACTGCTTTCTTTCCCCCCGAAAGTGATACGAGCTCCTAAGTGTCGTTCTTTTTCAAAACGGTCATCTCCTCTACCATAGTTCTTTTTCATATAGGTATTATTACTGCTCTCAATTATGTGAAATAGATATAGAAGACAAATACGAAACAAAAGCATCATTTGAAGAAGATAAATGATAGTAGGAAACAAACTGGGAGATAAGATGTTGAGTGCATGACCTAACATCTTTCCAAAGGGTAGTGGAAAAATTATCAGAATCAATAAGACAAGGTTCAATGAGAGATGTGTCATTACGAGATGGTCAGCCGAGGAGTCTGAAACTGGAACAGGCAATTGTGATAGACAAGGTGGTATCACACATGAGAACTTTCGATTTTTTTGGCTAGCGTATGTTTTTTATGTTGGCCGTTTGTAATAAGTGTATCCATTCCCCATTATCCATTATCACCATCAGTAACATGTGTTCCTGTCCCTTCAATAGATATAGGTTCCCCCTCGTTATATTTCGATATAGGCTCATTATGTGTTCCTATCCCTCTAGCAGATATAGGTTTTTCCTCATTATGGTTATAGAACAGTGGCTCCTCCTCAATAGAATTATACTAGGTAGACATCTCTTCTTGGTTAGACTCCCCTTGAATAGATGGATGGGAAGAAGAGTAAGAGGACTCGGACTCCTAAAAAGTGACATCCATGGTGACATAAAATTTTTTAAAGGAAGACTCATAGCACTTGTAGCCTTTCTGGGTAGGAGAGTACCCAATGAAAATACATTTGTGGGCTTTATGACCTAATTTGCCACCCGAGGGATAATGGGCATGAACAAAGCACACGCAACCAAAAACCCGCGGAGGAAGTGTCGTGACACGGAAGCTAGTAGGGAGACACTCTAGAGGGATTTTGAAGAGGAGAACATTGGATGGTCAGCGGTTTATAAGGTAAGTGAGTTAAAATGGCTTCGTCTTAGAAAAATTTAGGAACATTCATAGTAAATAAAAGAGAGCGAGCGAACTTAGTAAGATGACTATTTTTGTGTTTGATAATTTCATTTTGATGTGAAGTGTCAACACAAGTGGCTTGGAAAAGTATACCATTGGCATATAAGGAAGCCCGAAAACTCCTATCAACATATTCAGTTCTATTGTCACTATAGAGAATTTTAATTTTTGAATTAAATTGAGTGCAGACCATGGTATGAAAGGATTGAAAATAGAAAAAAAATTCGCCTTTGGACTTAAGTAAATGCATCCAAGTGACGCGAGAAAAACAATTAATAAAAGTGACAAACCATTAATGACCTTTTAGAGAGAGAACATGAAAAGGACTTCAAACATCGGAATGAATAACCACAAATGGAGAATCACTTTTTTTTAATAAGTGCGTAAAAAGAGCGTTTATGTTTTCCAAGTTCATAGGCTTCACAAAAAAATTGACTTCTAAGATAATGTTGAACTAAATGAGGAAAAAGTTTTTCGAGGGTTCCAAAAGCACCTGAATCTATAATCCATGGAATAGTAGAAGAGGTAGTAAGTGCACTAATTGGGAGACCTGTGTGAGCAAAATTGGATAAGGTGGAGGCTGTTGCGGAAGCGAAAGTTATAGGAGATGGAGAATCAGCCTGAGCCATAAGGCGCCGGAAAACTTGTTCCCCTGAGAAAAACCACTAATAGGATCTGAAGATGCTTGAGCCCCAGTTATACCTCAATGTAGATGAGGGATACCCAACAACAAACTGAAGGGGGAAAAAAAATAGCGACTAAATAAATTGAGAATGCAGGCGAAAAACAATAGTTTCTAGAAAATTGTAGATCGCAACCAGCAAATTGCAATAGCAGTAACAACGCTGAAGGAGACTCCGGCAACGGCGCAGAAATAGCGCAGCAAACAGCACAAAAACAGAGCAGAAATGTGCAAAAAACAGCGCAAAAATAATGTAGAAACAGAGCAGACTCTGAGCAGAAATTACGTGAACAATGCACAGTAAGCGTGAACAGTACCACTGATAAACAGTAACCATGAAAGTATCGCATGATGAACAATAACTGTGAACAGTACAGTGCGATGAACAGTAACGGTGAACAGTATCCACACGACGAGCAGTGCTGTTTGATACCTCCGATGGTGGCTGGATGGTGGACGTCTGTGAGAGGTGTAGGCGCTGGAAATAGTTGGGTTGGCCGGAAACTACCAGACTGGACGACTGGATTATGATGGGAGGCAACGAAAAACGAAAAACATTAGACTGTGTAACATTAGTTAGAAATTAGACGGGGACTAGTTGGCCTATCGTTGTAAAAAAAAAGTTGGAGCTACATGGATAAAAAAATTGGTGTAAATTAGATTCATTTAGAATTACAGGGTTTAAAGTGTAACCTATGAGTGTACGATGTTTGACTATTTGAGATTTTATGTATTAATTTGTAAATTTCATTTGGTTTTGAACATTGTACTTTGTTTTGGACAAGTTATTTGTTACTAGTTATTTTTCTAGTTTTATAGAATATTTAAGAAGTAATTGAGAAACCGACTTATCTCTAGTCCTCAACTAATCGGCCTTGGTGCTAGGCGCCTCTTTTCTGCCTGATTAGCACCTAGCGACTTCTAGAACATTGATGTGTGTGTGTGTGAGACAGAGATTTAATGTTGTCCAAGGGCTCCCTATAAAATGTGCACATTCTCTCTCTGTATATCATTTCTTCTTTCATGTGTGTGTGCATACTGTCAAATCTGGTGCCTTCTCTTTGTACCTCTGTTACCTCAGTATTAGAGTTGCATGCCTAAGTGACAAGGATCGGTCGCTTATGCCACATGCATGCATTGGAATTTTTCTTTTCATAGTTGTATCATTCGTTTTTCCAATCCTTGGGTTAACTTGCAGGGCACAGTCATCACGACAATAGGGTTTTTAAAGGAAGCGCCACATGTTGATATCCACGGTTTCAATGTCTACCACAAGAACCGTTTAATACTGGTGACTACTTTTACTCGATTTTTTCTGTTACGATTTCAGAGTTGCATTATGTACTAGCTTGTATATACATACCTTCATCCATCATTGTTTTCTTTCGCTGCATAAGATTATGTACAAAATGTGGTCTTAATTGATTGGGATTAACAAGTGATCTGGATTAAATATTCTCAAAGTTTTGCCAGATTAGAAATCCACAAAGCCTCATGGTCTTCTTTTTTATTTCTTTTTTTTTTTTCACGTTTCTGTTGATGAAATAATTTTAGTAGAAGATTATAGACTCCGATTTCATATAAGATTTCTGAATGCCCCTTCCACGAATGTTTATGGATAATTATCCTCTTTTTTATTTCTTTTTTATATGTTTTCTGTTGATGAAATAATTTTATCGGAAGATTCTAGACTCTGATGTCATATAAGATTTCCGAATGCCCCTTCCTCGTTGACTTGTTTTAAGTCAATAACCCATGTTTATGATGTGTTGTCAACAACCGGATAACAGTATCTTGCATCTTTATGATCATCTTTCATGCAGCCATTTTGGCATGTTTTAAACTACACAAACAACAGCAAAGGCAGGGGTGTTGTTGGTGAGAAGTTCTCTAAACCACTTTCGATATTCTATCGGTTTTGTTTTCAAGCTGCTCTTGTTCTTTTGCTTCCTTTAAAAAAATATGTATATATGGACACATGAATATTTGTTTTTACATCTAATACAAATGCTGTATTGCATTGAATCGGTTCTCAGAGATTTTTTTGGGGTTAGGTGTTCTTGAAGCAAATTTTATTGAGCCTACCCACAATAAGCAAGATTTTGAGAAAACATCTGTTTTCCAAAAGCTTGAAACCCGCTTGAAGGAGATGACATGGGAATACTGGTAAGCAAATCGTTATGCATGGACTTACATTGAAAGGAGTTTTACTATCTCTCTAATCGTGGAAGCTTGTGTGGTAAAATTAGCATTGAACTGGTGGTGCCTTTTCTTTTTTGTTTCTACCCAGCAAGTTACCTTGTGGGTTGAGTTCTTATAATCTGATTGGAGTTTTTTCATTTCTCTGTCGAGTCATTTCTGGGGCTTTCCTTCTTCTTCCCTCCATTTGTCGCTACCAATTTATTTTCCCCAGTGTAGTTTCATGATGGATTGTTTCTGGGTCAATATTTGTTTTTGCTGGTGGAGGTAGGTTGCAGAGCTTGTGTTTTACTTGACCACCAACTCATCCAGAACTTAAGCTGTTAGAGCAAGGGGTAACTTCAATATTTAGATTCTCAACACATCCCTCATGTATGACCAGGCTTTCCTTCATAAGCAGTCCGATAACTTGCAAGTATTTTTTACAAGTAGGCTGTGATATTTCAACACCCGATCTATTCCCGGTTCTATTACATATTTTATTATTGGCAACCAACTCATCTAAAAACTTAAGTTGTAAGAGGGATAGCAGTGGACGTAACGTTATACATTTTCAACAACCTTACATGTTGGCTTCTTGGAACAACCCAATGGAAAAGTTATACAATTTTATCGTTAGGACCATGTGTTGTGGTTAATAAGGAGACAAAATGAAAGAGCCGAGTGTTGTTTGCAGGGATTACCACTGTGGGCTCATTGGGTATCATCAAGTTAAGAAAAAGCCTAAAGCACCAACCACGTTGCCACTGTCAGCTGATCAGAGATCACATAATAGTTTGCACCAACCTGTTGTGCTGAACAAGAGTCCCTCCACTGTTCCTCTTTGGCAGGCAACTGCTACGCCCAATCGCATAGAAGGAAGCTCTAGACAGTCATTCCCCAACATTCAAAGGAATGCCCAACAAGGTAAATGTCATGGTAAAATGTAATGTTTAGCTTGTTAGTCACCAACCTTTTCAATCTTTCTAGCCTACAATTCCTTTCTACCTGGATAGGAGAGCAATTGAAGAGGAGAGAACACAGTCATTTCGAACAACCTGAAATGATTAAAAGAAGGAAAGCAGGAGTCGATGTATTTGATAGTATGCCCGACCAGGAAATACAGGTTTGAGCCAGAAATTCATACGATATGCTCCCTTCTCATTAATAATTTGTTTGCCACCTGAACTATAAGCTTATGACTACTTGTGTGGAACCATATTATTTGGCATGATGCAATCATCTTTGAGTGGAATTTTAATGATATATCTCATGTCTCTTTTGTAGTCGGACCTTACAAATCTTTCGGAAGATCCCGAGGCCAAGAACCTACTTCAAGAAAACAAGAGGCTCCAAGCACAGTGAGTGTATTAGAGGGGAAGTTGATTCTTAATTGGCCAAATTTTGTTACCTTTTTTCCATCTAGATATAATTTTTTGTTGTTTTTGATAATTGAGATTAGGAGAAGTGTTTCATTAATTGATTATTCTAATACACCCATGAGTCATACATAGAGAGACTACACAGACGTAATGACTAAAACACACACTCTAATACTAACATGTACATATACATATATCTAACACCCCCTCAAGCTGGAGAGTAAATATCATACAGGATCAGCTTGTTACACAATGACGAATCTTGGTTTGAGTAGTGATTTGGTGAAGATATCATCTAGCTAAGCTCTAGTAGACACAAAAGGGGTAGCCAATAAACCATTCTCTACTTTTTTTCGAATAATATGACAATTCACCTTAATATGTTTGGTTCTATCACGAAATACTCGATTTGAGGCAATATGGATTGCTGCTTGATTGTCGCAATACATATGTATAGGCCGCTAGTGCACACCAAACTGCAACAGTCTCACATATAGTGTGAGTCATAGCTTTATACGTAGTTTCTGTACTAGATCTTGCAACTACTGTTTGCTGCTTCCTCTTCCAGGTAAGAAGGTTTCCACCAATGAGTATAGTAGCCAATCATTGATCGTTTATCATATGGTGATCTTGCCCAATTAGCTTTTGTAAAGGCCTCAACATGCAGATGACCATTGGACCAATAAAATAAATCACGTCCAGTTTGAGCATTAAGGTATTTCACAATGGGTAGAGTAGCTTCCCAATGTGGAAGACAATGATCTAACATAAATCGACTCACCATGTTAACAACATTTGAATATCTGGAAAAGTAATGGTAAAATGATTCAACTTGTCAACCAAGTGACGGTCCGAGTGAGAGAAAATGTTGCCTTGATCAGCGCAAAGTGGATCCATAGGCATCTTCAGGCCTTGATCCTAACAAATCTGTCTCTTGCAGAATGTTTAATGCGTACTTTGTGAGACTAATCTCATCCTTTGATCTTACCACCTCAATACCCAAGAAGTACCGCAACTTACCTAAATCTTGGGTATGAAACTGATGCAGTAAGAATTGCTTCAATCCATCAATACCTTTATGATCATCCTCAGTAATGATAATGTCATACACATAAACAATCAACAGTATTTTTCTTTGATCCAAAGATAGATAAGAAACATAGTGATCAGAATGTGAGCGACACATGCCAAATTGTAAAACATCATTAAATTTTCCAAACCAAGTTTGAGGTGATTGCTTCAAATCATAAAGAGTTTTGTGGAGACAACACACCGAAAATCCTCTCTCTGAGTAACAAACCCTGGAGGTTGCTCCATATACATTTCTTCTAACAGATCACCATGTAATATGACATTTTTGACATTCAACTGAAATAAGGGCTAACCTATGGTAGTAATAAGAGAAATAAGAATCCGAATGGAGCCAATCTTAGCTACAAGAGAGAATGTCTCGGCATAATAAACAACATATGTTTGGGTATAGCCTTTGGCCAGAATACAAGCCTTATAGCACACTCAACAGATCCATCGGGATGATATTTGACAGTAAAGACCCAACGGCAGTCGACAGTAGACTTTCCTAGCCGAAGAGAAACCAACTCTCAAGTGCCATTATCATGGAGAGCAAATATTTCAGCCTTCATAGTTGACCGCCACTCAAGTATAAACTGGGCTCTTGAACAGTGTTAGGAATAGACACAGAGGAAACATAAACAACAAACACACGAAGGATGCGACGGGTGTTTTCAACCCTAGGATAAAACGACACGATATGATGTTTACTTTAACTCACGGACTTCACAAGGCAGCTCATCAATATGGGTATGGGTGAAGGCAGCTCATCAATATGGCTACATGAAGGAACTTGACGTTTGCGATTGTGTAGGGACGGATGACTGAGACGACAATGATGCTGATAAGGTGACACCGATGAGTGGAGAGCGATGGAGCTAGGTTGGACATCATTGGCAAAGTAGTAAAAGCCACTACGTTCAGCACCTCTACCAATCTTCCTCCTTGTCATGAAATCTTGAAAGAGACAACCATGAGGAAAAAATGTGACCAGGCAATTCAAGGACTTGGTAAGTTTACTAAAAGACACAAGATTAAATGGGAACGAGGAACATGCAATACAGAATTTGAAGTAAGGGAGGAAGTGATAAGAATAGGACCCAAACCAGTGATATCAGTGGTAGAACCATCTGCTAAGGTGACGTGTTATGGTTTACCAACAGACTGATGACTAGAAAAAACAGTAAATGTACTAGTCCTGTGGTCAGATGCACCAGAGTTAAAAACTCAAAGAGTAGAAGAGTAATACAAGCAACAGAGGGACCTGTCTGAGCAAGTGTAGCAGTGGAGGAAGAACCCTCAGAAGGAGTTTGCATCGACACAAGGCGCTATCATGATAATTGAGATTAGGAAAAGTGTATTTCATTACACCCATGAGTCATATATATATATATATATATATCCAATAGTTTCCATAGATTTCTATCAACATAGGAAATATAGTGACTTGGTAGAAGAATTTTCCATTGAAAAGATATCTGATTTTTGACAGAGTTGCTTTTCTTTCTTTTCTTCTAGGCTTTGTGCGGTGAGTAGCATATTTTGTAATACAATTTAGATTTATTACATTTTTCATTTTGTATTCCAGGTGCTTGGAATTTGAGAAAGAGGAGAAAGTACTTAATCTCAAGGTACTTCAAACTAATCTTCTCATATTTTTTTTTGGAGAAGCTTGTACAATGTGCATCTTCATTTTTTATTCTTTAGTAAGATAACCTGGAGATGTCTATAGCAATATATAAGTGATTCTTTCTTTTGGCTAAAAAGATATTGGTAATCTCAAATATGTACCCAAGGCCTCGTAGAAAGGTGCACCTGGAAAGGAAAGCATCCATGCTTATAGCATGAGCAGCCTTCAGAATTCACTCCCCCAAACAAGAAAGGAAAAAACTGCATGTTTATAACCTTTTTCATGTGCCCCTCTCATTTTTTTCTCTGATTAATCTACCTTTCTCCCCTTTTTATTTCTCTCACATGCATGCATTCCTTCTGTAACAACATGAGTCAAGTCCTTCCTACGTATTGCTATCAACATTATTCTAACAAAATTGGGTGCAGGGTACATTTTTGCGTGTACCCAATGAATGTTGGTAGCCAACACGTAAATCTCTAGTACTTGTGCTTCCTTAGCTATATGACTATAGAACAGAATGGAGTAATAGCATCTTACATTGGTAACGACTCCATAAGTGAGCATGTCTATTGTCAAAATTCTAGATAAATTTCTATCCAGTAATATATGCTCGGCCCTCAACTTGGGCTTTAAATATTTTATTCTAAATGAGAGTAGAAGTTGTTGGGAAGGATAAGCTTGATTATTGTGGAGACTAGCATGGTTGATGTAAGTTGGGTAAAAAGGCAACTAATAGAGGAGGTTGAGAGACTAACGAGTTTTGATAGTAGTTGTAGTTTGGTTTTTGTCTAATATCTATCCTTTATCATCATGTGTATGAATGTTGCATTATTATTATTATTTTTTACTTTACTTTTTTTGTAGGGATTTGCGAGAAAGAAACTTAAGTGCTGATTTCTTTGTGTTTTGAGTGTGTGAGCAAAAGAGATAATTGTGGATTGTAATGGTGTGAACAACCACCACCAACACACCCCCCAAACCACCCCCCACCCCCCCCCCCACAAAAAAAAAGGTTAAAATGTGCTTTCCGGTTTCTTCATGGAAAAGCATCTTTCTCTTGACCTCTCCTTCCACAAAACGTATATCTGAAAGAACCACTGAATCGGTCCGAATTGAGCTGAACTGCACATTTTGATTCGAATTCGTGGATTAATGGTCCGGTTCCGATTTTAAAAAATTGAGAACCATGAACGATTTGGTCCATGATTTTTGAGAATGGAACTGTAAATTAACCGAACCGGACCGATCATATGTATTATACATACGCATATATCTATACATATAATTATACTTATGTAATTCTTGTTTTTTCAGTAATTAAATATAGATTTTTTGACATGCATTTTTTTTTCTTGTTCTCTCTTATTATCTAAATTCTATATCTTTATTTTTGTCTCACTGGAACTCAAATTTTCTCATACTCCAATATTGTCTGGATATTAATTATTTTACTATTTCCTATAAAAGTGGGTTTAGTTGGTCTCATTTAATGATCCTTACTATGTGCCCTTGAGGCACATTAACAAAAGCCAATGTAATTATACAACTGTTTGGACCAGCAACTCTTGTTAGAATATCATGTAGGGTGAAATGTAAAATGAAGTTGCATAGCAGTTGCATCTATCAAACTATATTTCTGGATATCTTATCCGGCAGATCCGTCAAACGGGCAAATATCTGGCAAAAAATCGGTCTCTCTAACATTGCCCGAAATGAACGTTCCAAGCACAATTTAGACCACATGAAGAAGGTGTTATCTCAGACTATTAAAATCTGTTGTGGAAAGGAAATTTGAACAACGAAA